>PVIU01008529.1:0-82561 GCA_004026605.1 Ondatra zibethicus
CATGCAAACTTCAAGATGTCCTTGTTTTTTACCGCTGAGTAGTATTCTAATGAGTATATAATCCACACTTTCTTGATCCATTCTTCCATTGAGGGGCACCTAGGTTGTTTCCAGGTTCTGCCTATTACAAACAATGCTGCTATGAACATAGTTGCACAAATGCTTTTGTAGTATGATTGGACTTCTCTTGGGTATATTGGTAGGTTGATTCCCAATTTCCTGAGAAACCGCCACACTGATTTCCAAAGTGGTTGCACAAGTTTGCATTCCCACCAGCAATGGATGAGAGTTCCCCTTACTCCACATCCTCTCCAGCATAGGGAATCCTTGGTGTTTTTGATTTTGGCCATTCTGACAGTCTTGTTCATCATTTAGACTGTGGATGATGGATCTGGAGCACATAAATAATATAGCTTTAAAAAATGCGTGTGTGCAGATATGTATAAAGGCTAGGTGAGGTTGGTTAATACCTAGTGTAACTATTATTAACCCTAGTTGGCTTGATGTAGAGAATGCTATAATCTTTTTGATGTCATTTTGGGTTAATGCACAGATTGCTGTAAATAAAGTGGTGACTGCACCTAAGCATAGTATAGCTGTTAAGATTGTGCTGTTGTTGGAGGTGAGAGGGTGGAATCACATTGTTAGGAAGATACCTGCTACAACTATAGTGCTTGAGTGAAGGAGTGTGGATACAGGAGTTGGGCCTTCTATGGCTAATGGGAGTCATGGGTGTAGTCTTACCTGTGGTGCTGACTTACCTGTGGCTGCGATTAGGAGACCTATTAGGGGGACAATATTTGGGCTATTATGAAAATTTGTTGAAGTTCTCAGGAGTTAGAGTTTATACAGAATCAGGTTATTGCTAGGATGAAGCCAATGTCACCAATACGATTATAGAGGATAGCTTGTAGGGCTGCTGTGTTTGCGTCGGCTTGATCATATCATCAGACAAATAGTAGGAAAGATATAATATCTACACCTTCTCAGCCAATGAAAAGTTGGAATAGATTATTGGCTGAAGTTAGGATAATTAGGAGTAAGTTAGGTAATTAGGAATAGGAGTAAATATTTGATGAATTGATTTAGGTGCGGGTCTGAGTGTATATATCATGTGGAGAATTCTATGATTGATCATATGACAAATAGGGCTACTGGCAGAAAAATAATTGAAGTCAAATTTGAAGCTTAGGGACAAGTGCCAATAGCAATTCAATGTCATTTGGTGATTATTAACTCTGTGTCAGAGTTGAAGAACGAGGATAGTGGAATAAGGCTAATAAAGAATGCATATTTGATGTATAGGGTTACATAGTTGTGGAGGTTGATGTGTTTTATTATATTGGTAAATGAAATTATAGGGAAAACCAGTAACATGAGAATAAGTAAAACTGAGAAAGTAATTGTGTTTATTATTTTTATTTGGAGTTGCACCAAGTTTTTGGTTCCTAAGACCAACAGATTACTTCTATCCTATAAAAGTAAGAAAGCCATGTTTAAATATGGAGGCATGAGTTAGCAGCTCTTGCATGCTTTATTGGTAAATAAGAAAGTTTATATCCTATCTCCAGATTCAGTCTGGTATTTTTTAAACTATATTTACATAATGTTAGTTCTATGATTAGTTTAGGGTTAACTGTAAGCAGAATAAGGGGTAAAATATGAAGGGTTATTAGTGTTAGTTCTCACGTGTGTGAAGGTTGGAGGTTATTTATGTGGCTGGTTAGTTTACCTTGTTGTGTGGTGATGATTATGTACATGGAGTATAAGGAGGTAATTAAGATGTTAGTTCCTAGTAGGATAAGACTGGTCTCGATTCTGGTAGAATCCGGTCAAGACCAGTCTACTCTGGTCGAGACTGGTCATGTCTGGCTTGCTCTGGTCAAGACTGGTCTGGTCCGGCCAAGATCAGTCTGGTTCTGTGTGGTCCAGTCTGGACCAGTTGAGACCAGTCTGGTCTTGTAGAATACGGTTTTGTAGAATCTAATAATCTTGGTTGCCAATTATTTTATTTCAGAACATGGAAAGTGACATTCCATTTCCTCATAGCCTATAGTGTTTCTGCTGGAAAATCTACTATAAGTTTTGTAAGGTTTCACTAAGATATGTCTTGGTGCTTTTCTCTTGCAGACTTTAAAATCCTTATACTTTTGACAGTTATATATTATGGTGAAGATCTTTTCTGGCCATGTCTGTATGCCTCTTTCACATGGGTTGCACAGTGAAACGGCAGTTGAAAAGTTCCAGAATATAAGGAGCTGAAGGTTCTAATACCCTCAGAAAACTCAAAGCTATGGTATCAAGAGTTGGCTAAGAATTCCAGAGAGCAAAGCTAACTATAAAGTGTGGTGGAGGTACTGAGAGTAGAGAAGCTGACTATGGAAGAGGAGGCTTTAATATGGGAGCTGAGTCTACAAAAATGGTACACCTCCTTGCTAGAGAGTTTGGAGAGAGCTGAGGATTCAAGAGTCAAGGGTTCCAACACACACAGCTTGAGAGCTAGAACTCCAACCATTAGGTGTTGCTTCTCTAAGCCCAGGACAGTAAGTTTCTGCCTTGAGCAGCCAAAACTGTGAGCTTCCAGCTTTGAAAGCGTAGACCCATAAGTTCCTAATAGTTCTCAAAGAGAGAGCTAAGTGTCTAGACTTAGAAGCCTAGCTTGTGAGCCTCTAGAACTCAGGCCTGTCACCATTAAAGAGAATGCCTGCCTGGCCAAGTTCAGATACAACAATATGCTCCCATGCTGGAAATCAATTACTCACGACACTATAGGCAATCCCTATCGTAATATGTACCTAGAGTGCAGGCTACCCAGCATGTTTGACTAAATTATTGGGCAAAGTTTGGATTACAAGGCAGCAAGTTGATGAGCTACATCATGAGTTGATGAGAACTACAATACAATGTCTGTGGCTTCTCAGAGACGGGAACATGTAGGGTTTTCTGACCCCTGGAGCCATCCAGAATCAAACGTTCTCTTAAGTAGCTCTTGGTGACAGCACTGATGGTTCATAGGGAGATGATATAAAAATTGTTTTCAAAGTGAGGATGCTGTATAGACTTTAGATTACTTGTCTAAAGGTTACTTATCTAATTAGACAGCAAGCCAGTGTGGATCGTGAAATCTTCTGACAGCTGGATTGTCAGCATCCACACTGGCTGTGTGAGCTGAGCCTATTTTTTCACATGCATCTCTATAGAGGGACAGCTTTCCCTCCCCAATATGGGGTAAGAGTTGCAGGTGCCAGGATATTTTGTTTCTCTTGCCATGACTTTGTCCCAGGTCTCCAAGTCTCACAAGGTTCTGATGTTTTCAGTTTAATTTTTTTTTTCCTGCTTTTTCAAGACAAGGTTTCTTTGTGTAACAGCCCTGGCTGTTATGGAACTCACTCTATAGACCAGGCTGCCCTTGAACTCACAAAGATCTGCCTGCCTCTGCCACGCAAGTGCTGCACCACCACCACCTGGCTGGTTCTGATTTTAACTATTGTTCACCTCAAAATGCAGCTATACATTTTTTCTTCACAGAAAGTGAGCGTTAGGTGCCTTTAATCTTCCATCTTGGTATTCCCTCTCAACTGTCTTGACAGCCAGCAGACCAGTACCTTGGCTTTGCTCCTCCTTTGAATTCAGCTGAGTTCTAACAGAAGTCACTTCTGCACTTATCAGTTGGAAACTGAGTTCTTTCTTTTAACTTTATCAGTATAAGAAGTCAGTGCTGTTCCTTTGGGTTATGAATCTGATTGGGAGCCAGAAAACAAACCACACATATTCCATTTCTGGAAGCTTTGTTCTTTAATGAGCCATGGAGTGATTTGTTCAGCAAGCTGCTTTTGTGTGGCCATACAGTGCATATTCTGAGTGACGCATACTGCACTTCATACAAATGTCTTGCCCCCTCAAAAAAAAAAAAAAAGAAAAAAGAAAGAAAACTACAAAGTGCTGCTGATTGCATCAGGAATGTAATCAGTTCTGTGAATGAGATAAGTCATTCTAATAGAATTGTTAAACAGTAAAGTGGCATATTTCACAGGATATGTCTTTTTATAATACACAGTATTTTAAAAATTTACACTCACCATACTTATAAATTACTTTAAACCCATTAAAATAATATAATACTAATCTGTAGTCCACACCTTCCCATAGCAAATACAAATACTTTGTTCAAGAGGTGCAACTTTTATATGACCTAAAAGGGCTGAAAAAGAGGCATTAAGAATGGATGGGTACAAGGCAACAGGCCCATTGGTAGAGCTTTTTTGAAGTTTAAACCAAGAGATTAATAAGATCTAATACACTGTAGATTACCCAGTCAACACCAAATCAAGTATGGGAATGTTCCAGAGAAACATGGTCTAAGGACACAGAAAGTTGGATCTCCTACAAATGACTAAATATTTTACTACTAAGGCCAGCATGGTGTTGGGGCACAGTGCTGGGAAGTTATCACAAGTGTGTGGGTGCATATAACACACCATTCAATACAGAAGAATGCAGGTCCATTCCCCACCAAGACTTAAGAGTGGGTGAGAAAACCAGCTGGACAATTTCTTTCTATAGTTACAACTCTCTCAGCTTCACACACCTCCTGAGAATCCTTTCTTCTCTCTAGCTTATCAGTTACAGATGAAAACATAGAGCTCACAGGCAGAGATGAGACAACACAACCTCCATGGATCACATCATGTCAGCACACTGCTGTGGCCCTGTCTTTGACTGTACAACACAGAATATCTTCACACCTTATGCAAGGTAAGAGTCACAGCAGATTTCCAAAGCCTGAGAGTTGGCCCTAGTGACCTGTGCCTTGAACTCACATCTTTTTGTCCCTCCTAGCAATACTCAGAGAAAAGGGGTCATATCTCCCTTCATGTTTCAACAGTCCAGAGTGGCCATATATATCTAAATGGCAGGAAGTACAAACTATGTGCAAACTAAGCATGTTGCCTCCCTGAATTCTGCCTGCATTTGCTGTAATTTCTTCAATCTGTGATGCAGAATGAATTTGTTTCTGCTACATTTTCTATGATACACAGCTATAGACACATATTAATTGAGTTGGTAGAAAAGAAAATGTAGATGTTATTGAGGGCTAGAAGTATGTGATGTAACTAGAATGCTCTGAAGTTGGGAACAGGAGCTCCACATGTAAGCCATTCTGCTGCTGCCATGGAGATTCTTTTGATGCATTCTGAGTGAGGAAAAGCAGCAAGGCAGAAGCAACATAGAACTGTGAACCTGATGCGGACTGTATCAAGAGTGACTGCAATACATTGTCACTTTGTGGTGATGCAGAGGCCCTGATAAGAACTGATGGGAGTAGAACATTTGGTTCTGACAGTATTGAGTTATGGCTTCATCTCTATCAGACCAATAGTGCCTGCTGACCCACAAGAACAATAGCATTCTTTTCCTCCATGAAGGCCTACACTTGCTGAGACATTCTTATGATTGTGTGGATTCCCCCCCCCCCCCGCATCCTGGCAGCTTTTTAAATGATTAGAAATTTACAAATCTAGCAACTGAAAAAGAGTTTTTATTTAACTTTATTCAAATTCAGGATTTAGGTCCCTGAGAAAAATTATAAAGTCTTTTAATAACGATTACCTAGTTCCTACAAAGTGACCTATGTAGACAGTTTTTTCTCAGCCCCAAATTTACCTTATAGAAAAACAAGACAAACAAAAAACTGAAAATTTAGGTGGGAGAATGTATGTCAAGGGTTAAGTTTCCCCAGACCATTCCTCTGAAACAAGGGAAACTGTTCAACAGCTTAAAAAAAAAATTTAAGTAACATTTTGACCAAAGTGGAGAGCAACAGTTAACACCCAGCAGTAGCTGCTCTCCCCAGTGCTAAAACAGACTGTGACAGGCCCAAAATAGTTACCCTGCCTTGACACAGCCATGCTGGGTTCTTTTAGGACAATATTCAACATTCTTGTTGTTAATGCTTGTGGGATATAAAACTTAACATTTACTGATTGACCATCATCATTGGGGAGAGTTTCAAAGCTTCCTTCATGTGTTTCGATGCTGAACTATATATACCAGGGAGAGGGAAGACTCCTGCTACCTACCATGGGTTGCTGTGCAGAATGATGCTACAGGTCTCATCTCTAGAGCTGGCCAATGACCACTGAAGCAGGGGCATGAGGTTCAGTGTTGTGCATGAGGAGAGACCCTGCCTTAACAAAAGACTTATTATTCCCATGACTTCAAACCAAAGAAAATGAAGAAAACCGAAATTCAGGTTATAGGTGGTAAAGGCTCTTTTCGTAACAGTGCATGTGGTAGTTAAGACAAAATGTATTTAGTGACTTTTAAAAATAAACATTTTCACATACTTAAGAAAGGGCATCATGTTTCATTTCACATACATTATAAATAGCAAAAAGATTTCTACTCCCACAACTGCTAGTACATGATGTTTCAGAAATTATAACTTAGGTACATGGAGACCACCAGTGATGAAGATGCCCTTACTTTTCCCTCAACCCAGGGGTGAGTGGTTCTCACCACCTGTCCAATGGCCTCTCATCTATAGGAAGAAACTCCATGGGAAAAAGGGGGAAGCACAAAGTTAAAAAGAACTAGGCATACTATACATGTGTATTTACAGTAAACTTCAGGAACAAGTATATTAACAAAAATAGCTTCAAGTAGTCCTTGATTTTTTTTCATCTAATACTGATGGTCTGAGAAAAAAAGATAAAAGTTAAATAGATCATATTAAAACTTTCTAAATTTCTTTTGGCAGCTTTCTATAACACTCATGCAATGTTGTATGTGAGTACTTGTAGAAAAATGATTACATGGTCACATTATTTATCTGAGTCTATGGTAGTATTCCACCAGCAAGTGGGCTCGGATACAGTCTTCAGTTTAGTCTATATAACAACAACAAAAAAGCCTGGATCAATCAGGATGAAGCCTTCACATTTAGGGATTACCTAAATGTGTCTGTGACATAGAAAACAAACAAAAGACTAAAGGACTCTGATCTGATAATCAGGTATATCATGACAGTATGGTTACCAGAACTTTATCCCATGCAACATAGCTGGCAGGAACTAACCAGGAGTTAAACCAGTACTGATTACTATGATATCAACATCAACAAGACACAAAGCATGGTCTCTTCACTGTGTGGCCAGATAACTGAGACATGCTCTGATGGCTTAATGGAAATCATAGTTTATGTTTCCAAAATATAACATGGAGTATCTTTAAATTAAATTTAAAATAGAGGGCTTGGGCTTTCTGTTTATAAATCCTTGGGGAAAAAATATTATATTCTACCACAGCTCCTAACTATCCCAATACAAACTCAAAAGCTTTTGCTTTCATGGTTAAGAGAGGTTTGTATATTTTCTTCAAATGCTAGAAATGAGAGTATTCCTCAGGATCATAACAGCCTCCTAGTTCAACAAGTATCTGTTGGGAAGGGAAGAGTAGGTGCGGGAGAGGCAACTACTGTTGACCAAAATCCCCCAGGTCCTAGGTGGCTTTGTTTAGTGGAATCTCAAATCAAAGACAGCAGCCAAGGCACAGCTGGCCCATCCCTAGCAACCTTCAAAGAGGCCACTTCTGCAGGAAGCCCAGCGATCCAGCACACAAACTGCTGGAACAAGAGGCAGGACCATTAGGACTGACTGTTATGGACAAAGTGACCAGAAGAGGCCCCAGAGATGAGATATGTTTACCACTCTAGCCACACAGGGACACATCTGTCATTCAGACCATAAACTCATTATTTCCAAAAGGTGGTAGCTGCTTTGCCGAGCTGCAGTCTGGGTCCACAGTCTTCTTTCGGCCAGATGCGGCTGTCCCCTCTGGGGTCTCTTTGGTTTTCTGAGGTGAATTTTTCACATTCTTTAGTTTTTGTTTGCCCTTTTCAGGGTTGAAGGTTCCTCTGCTGATGAACTGAGGCCTGTCTTCCAGGGATTTGGCTTGGCCTAGTGGTCCTTCTGTACCCAGGGCCTCACAAGCTGAGGCAGCTCGGTAAAATGGAGACTTGGAATAAATCTGAAATCGCTTTCTAGTGCCATGAGATGATGTAGTGTTGGATAAACAGGAAGAGACACAGGAGTTGACTGAATCCACAGAGTCTGGCTGCTTTCTTAGCTGCTTTCGCAACTTGCTTGAAGG
Source organism: Ondatra zibethicus (assembly GCA_004026605.1). Taxonomy (NCBI): domain Eukaryota; kingdom Metazoa; phylum Chordata; class Mammalia; order Rodentia; family Cricetidae; genus Ondatra; species Ondatra zibethicus. The sequence continues at coordinate 8,152 of PVIU01008529.1, forward strand.
CTCAGACTTGGCAGCTGCTCTCAGGGAGGTAAGGGCTAAGCTTCTCTCTAATGGGGACACAGAAGGCAAAGTTGTATGTGACAGTGTCTCTTAAACATCAGATAATGAACAGAAGCCAGTGCTCACAAGTAAAAATGAATGTGTCACAGCTGTGAGGGTCAAGATGATCTACTTTGCAGAAATGACAAAAAGCTCTCGAGTTGGGCCTGGTGGCGCACACCTTTAATCCCAGAGCTTGGAAGGCAGAGGCAGATGGATTTCTGTGAGTTCCAGGCCAGCCAAGAACTACAGAGTGAGAACTTGTTCACAAACAAACAAATAGATCAACAAATCCTCTCCATCCAGTTCCACAAATACTTTACACTAAGTCCCAGGGAAGTCTGGGATGTCTAAGACCAGCAGAGACCTAGAACTGTCACCACCATTCCAAGGCCTCTGTCTCCCTGAGATACAGCATCTAGTCAAACATCTCCTTTGGTGTGACAGTTCCACCTCACAGCAGGGGACAGTTTTGACACTCATTCTTGGGAAATGACCATGAGATGGATATGCACTGTGATTACTGGCTTTCCCCAACCCTCCATGGTAAGTTACCAAAATTAAGTTACTAACTGCATTACAATGACCATTTGTGAGTCTAATGAACAATTATGAGGAAGCATCACAAAGACCTGTGATGGATTTGTAAAACAAACTTTACTTAGCTTGGGAATTTGTTTTGTTTTTTTTTGTAAGATAGGGCTTATCCATAATAGCTCTGCCTGTCCTGGACCAGGCTGGCCTTGAACTCAAGAACTCCACCTGCCTCTGCCTCCTGGAGTGCTGGGATTAAAGATGTGCACCACCATGCCTAGCTTGGGGATTTTTTTTTAAAAACCATTAAAAAAATTTTTTAAATTTATATATTTTATGTGTGTGGATACTTTGCTTGTATGTGCACCAAGTGCCTGGTATCCTCAGAGGCCAGAAAAGGGCATCAGATCTCCTGGGACTGAAGTTACAAGCTGTAACCACCATGTTGGTGCTGGGAATTGAACCCAGTTCCTCTGAACCTTAGTGTTCCTAACCACTGAGCCCTACTTTCAGCCTAGCTTGAGAATTCTTATTCCTTCTTTACAAAACAAATTATGTCTCTAGTATAACATATTCATTTATCAGCTCTCTCAAAAGTGGTACCTTCAGAATCCATGTTCAAATTTTCTGAGCTATCAGCAGTCCCAATAGAAGCCTCAGACTCAAGGGTTTCATCATCAGAGGCACGAGGTTCCAATACAAGCATCTCAAAAGTTAGTTCTTCCCTATGAGATACAATCAACAAACCCATTAACATGATAGGGAGCAGAAGAAAGATGACAGAAAGACTTTCATTAAAGCAAAGAAGTTAAATGACAAAGACATTTCTTACTGTCCCACTAAGGTGATGAAGAGTATTTATATGCAAAGCAAGAGGTGGATGAAAGCAAACGATCACAGCAAATCTATGAGTAATGGTGGGGCTAGGGTGGATGGGCTGATGTAGGTTACTGTAACTGAGGCATTCTGAGATGAACTTTGGACTGAAAACTAGGAGTTGAAGATTCTAAATTCATTCATGATATATCAGCAAGACCTGTTCTCTCTGGACCTCAGCTTCTTCATCCAGAAAACACAAAAATTCTTTTTGGCACTTACACTATTTTCGAGGAATCAGAGCTTTACTAACTAAACACAGACTATCTTCTACCTTGATCACATCAAGGCCTCTGGGTAAATAAAACTTTGAACTTTTCTGGCCTGTGAAACTTACATTATCTCTGTCTGGCCACAGTATATTCTAACTTACCAGGATCATGCACCTGTATCTCAGTAATGTCCCTTCATTTTGCAGTTACTAAGATCTGGTGTCTAACTTTATTTCCTTACTAGGACCCTAACAACACCTTGACTTAATTTCAATTAGTACCTTTACAAAAACTTACTTAAAATTCCAGTACCAAAATACTATGTCTGCAACTTTTTTCCTCTGCATTATTAACTTTCTCAAATTAAGATCATAGAACTTGACAATCCCTAGTAATAAGCCAGCTCTGAACCTAATTCTCTCTTTAAATCAAGTCTTCTCTTGTCAGATCCTTCTTAGCCTTACTTCTACTTTAAAACAGCCTGAAATCCAGAGATCATCTTTCTTTTTTTTTTATTAAAAAATTTTACTTTTCATTTTCATACCAACCCCAGTTTTCCCTCCCTCCCCTTCTCCTGTCACCCTCTTCCCCCTTTCCATTCCCCATCCGCTCTTCAGAGGGGGTAAGGCCTTCCTTGGGAAGTCAACAAGACACACAAACCATGCTTTTAAGCATAGCCTTGCCAGTAGCTCACTACTTTCATGTGCAGTCACAGGTTTGAGATGTATGCTTATCCTTCTGCACTTTATCTTTCCTAACCATTTCCTATTTACCCCTCTATAATTCTAATACTATGTTCACCAGAGCTGAGGTAGGTCATCTTTTTAGCCCTGGGTTTGTCGCTAATGCCTCACTTTTTCCACAGCTAAGCCTTAGGTGCTTTTCAGTTGCCCTAAATTCCAGAATCAATCCTGACATTAAACTTTCTTGATTCTTCATGAATCAAGTTTTCAGACCTAAGAAGCTATAGGGACTCAAGGAAACCTTTAGAATTTCTGAGTAATCTATGTCAATCATAACTAGTACATAGTACCTTCAGAGAGAACCATGGGATGTTAATCCCTAAGGGGTAATGTCAACCCAGTCCTGACAGAGTGATGGAGGTAATAGAATTTCTTAACTTTCTCTTTGAAATCACAACAGGTTTCTCTTCCTAGTACCCCAGAACCCAGTACAGGTGCTGCCTTATTCTATCTAGTTGTTGGGCCCATGGTCATAGTGATTTTTAAATAATAACACTTATTATTCCTTTATGTAACTCCAACTAATGCTTATGCTTGGAGAGAACTTTGTCTTAGCCAAGGCCTCTTGCTCTTCCTTTTGTGAAGCACATCTGGTTCTGCAGGCTGTTCCCTGACCTGTCAAGATGTGATACCTCGTCTTGGCTCTCCATTGTCATGCCTTTGGAATATGGACTAACAAAGCATAGTCTGTATATGTTTACTCTCCTATTCCAACTGCATCAAGATTCCTACCTCATGAATTTCCACACTTACCCTGAGTATAGTTAACAAGAATCTGACAACTCCATGACCTTTGGACCACCTGACATAGTGCTTGAATAATGAATAAGGAAAAATAAAGGGGAAGGAATCACAAAAGACAACTGGTATCTCTTTTCCTCTGGACACTTACTTCTCTTTCTGTAAATTCTCAATTTGCTCAGTCAGCACTTTTTCCTCCTGCTGCATTGCTGCTTGCTGCTGTTCTGTGATGTCAGTCTCCATGGCTGTTTCACTAGTCATGGTTTCTTCAGGGACATCAGACATGGAAGGCAATCGGACTATAACAGGAGAGGATGGACTTGGATAGTTTTCACGATGTATACGCCCCTTTCCCTGCAGAGAAAATTTATTTTAGAAGGTAAACTAACTATGTCAGCTTTATGTTGATCACTTTGGATAACAAATGTCCTTCCATCACATCATGAGAATGATAGGACTGAACAGGCATAGGATATTTAAATAAGATATCATAAGTCAACAAATTAAGTTAAAAGAATTCTATCAAGAACACTGAAAGATGAACACACATTTCCAGCCTGGGTGTTAAGAATTGTCATGTCTTCTTTTAATTTAAGCTGTGCACTAAATAGCTTCAAGCCAATTAAAACTTGAAACTAACTTATGTGGTGACAGGAGCCACATTTCATGTGCTCCAGAGCCATACCACACTAACATTGAAGATACATGTTGTTTTCAACATTATAAAAAGTTTCGGCAGCTTTAACCCTATAAAGACAATCTCTCTGGGAAGATAAAATGTTTTTTACATGTCCTGAAACTCATGCTTAAAGATACTGGATAGCTAAGTGGCATAAAAAAGGCCCAGCATTTCCTAGTGATCTGCATGTTCAGAAGAGATGGTGGAGTCTGAGAACTGTGACCATCTAGAGTTGGCAGCTACAGAACAGTTCAGCAACAGTCTGGAGCTACATTAACCTGTATACATGCTTACAAATCTTTATCAGAATAAACTTATTATTATTAATGAATTAGCTACAGCTGTTTTGTTCAACAGTAGCAGAGATGGCTTAAAACTCTAATAAAATTACATACTCCATGACCCTCCAGAGAAAAATCTTGCCAACTCCTGAAGTACAGAATAAAAGTGTATGAGTTGTTGCCACATAAAACCTCCAAGGTTACATTCTAGACAGAAGGGTAAACTGAAATTATCACAGTTCTTACAGATGTGATAGCCTAGCTTCAAGTCATCTGAATGATCGATATATAAATTTGATACAAAAATTTTAAACTTCAAAGACTGGATGAAAATGATGAAACTGCTAGGGCCCAAGGATCTCGCAAAGAATAAAATTACTCTTTGTAGGTATTCATTGCTATCCCAGGCCTCAAAATACTTTCTACAAATCATTTTTCAAATCAAAAGTAGTCAGGAATAGGAGGAGATAAGACAATGCAAACGAAAACTAGTAAAATAAACAAACAGAAGACAAAAGCTCTCAAGGACTATCAGACAAACTTAAAAATAACCTGTTCAAGCAGGTGGTAAAACAACTGAATTAAGGAGAATGGAAGTTGGGTCATAAGAAAAATCCAGAATTGCCAGGCAGTGGTGGCGCACGCCTTTAACCCCAGCACTCGGGAGGCAGAGGCAGGCGGATCTCTGTGAGTTCAAGGCCAGCCTGGTCTACAAGAGCTAGTTCCGGGACAGGCTCCAAAAGCTACAGAGAAACCCTGTCTCAAAAATCAAAAAACAAAACAAAACAAAAAACAAAAAAACAAACAAACAAACAAACAAAAAAACTTCCTTTAGCTTAGCCTGGATCAAATTTTGTCTTCTCTTTCTCTGCTTTATTCCTGAAGATTTTTGTTCAGTTCTAGATTGGTGGTAACTTGTTCCTTTCATAGCCTAAAAATATCATTTTTCTAATTTGTATAAAAACAATTTAGGCAAAGCATCATGGCACATGCCTTTAATCCCTGAGCATGGGGGAGGCAGGGGCAGGTGGATCTCTGTAAGTCTGAGACCAGCCTGGTCTCCATAATGAGTTCCAGGCTAACCAGGACTATATGAGACCCTGCCTCAAAGTAAACAAATAAATGGGACATAGTCCATTTTAATTCTGTGGAAGAATGTGTTTGCTAGCTCTCTAATGGTTTACTATGCACACATACTTAATCCCCATTACCCTGCTGGTGACAGCTTTGTCTCTGTGATTCTACTGATACTTCATTTAATAGCTTGAAACTGTTAAGAAGTGGCTATAGATACAGAAATATACAAATTTGGAAATGCTGTATCTTCATAATTTGAGCTTTTGTCACTCTGAAATATCCTATTATAAATGGCACTTTTCACTTTATGCCAAGCTTTTAGTTTTTTGAGACAAGGTCTCTCTATGTAGTCCTGGCTGTCCTGGAACTCGCTCTATAGACCAGACCAGGCTGCCCTCAAAAATCACAGAGGTTCTCCTGTCTCTGCCTTCCAAGTGCTGGAGTGCTGGGTTTAAGGAGTACATGACCTGCAGCTTTTCATTATTTTTTCTTTTAAACTTTGTTTTTGTTTGAGACATAGTATCACTCTTGGCCTGGAACTCATGTATTCTAGGGTAGCTTCACACTCAAAGCCTCCCAAGTGAGCTACCACACGAAGTTGCTTTCAACCTTTTTGAGTATTTTATATGTAGTCCTTAAATATCATGTTTCTGATAATTTTTCAATTTTAACAGGAACATTTGATCTATGTACATTTAATGCTGTTGATGCTGTATCTGGATTTTTAAAAAATTATATAAGTATTTTGCCTGCATATATATCTGTGTATCATCCATGCCTGGTGTCTGAGGAGACCAGAAGAGGGTGTCTGATTCCCTGGAACTGGAGTTACAATGTTTGTAAGCCACCATGTAGATGCTGGAACTGAACCCAGGTCTTCTGTGAGAGCAACCAGTGTTCTTAACCAGTAAGCCATATCTCCAGCCTCTGTTTATATTTTAAATCTGTTTTATTGTGCAAGTTTTGTTTGTTTTGCCTGACACGTTTCCTTTTCCTTTCTGGCCTCCTTTGTTTTTTATTGCCTCCCCCTTACTTGATATTGTTCCATTCATTTTTTCATTCTTCTAAGAGGTTTTATCCTCCTTTACCTAAAGATCACACCATTAAACTGTACCCTTTCAATGTTCATTAATTGGTACTTTTGATCTTTTTCCTAGATAATGCCCAAGTACTTTAATGTGTCATTGTCTGACTTCATTGCTATTAGCGGATTTTTTCTTTTTGCTATTTTTAGACTTTAAATACAAAACATCTTGTTTTAGGTAGTCCGTACATTGTCAATGGTATTTTCATTCCTGAATCTCTAACTTCTCTTTTGGGCATTTCCTCCCTGCCATTAAGGACTTCCTTTAGATGTCGGGCAGTGGTGGCACACGCTTTTAATCCCAGCACTCGGGAGGCAGAGGCAGACGGATCTCTGTGAGTTCGAGGCCAGCCTGGTCTACAAGAGCTAGCTCCAGGACAGGCACCAAAAGCTACAGAGAAACCCTGTCTCAAAAAACCAAAAAAAAAAAAAAAAAAAAAAAAAAAAGAATGATCACTATCATTGGTTCATTCAACACTATACTGAAGGTTCTAGTTCCTTTAGAAAAACAAAGAGGAAGTGTAAAGACTATCAAAGAACAGATAAAATGATCATTCAAAAATTATACAGCTAGGAAAGTCAAAAGGATGCTCAGAACAATTATTAGTTGACTTCAGCAAAGTCACTAAATATAAAATAAACACCAATTTTATTTAACAAGCAACAAAAAGAAAATAAAAATCTTAAAATTGATATTATATTTGAAAGTGTTACACATTAATAACTACAGTTAAAGATAAGTAAGCTCTCAATATAAAATAATAAAACACTTAAAAGAACTTATGATATACATGGACAAATCATGTTCACTGGTGGGAAAATAAATACCAATAAAACAGTAAATCTCTAAAAAGCAGTTTACACATGTAGGTTCATCTCAAAAATAAAAAAAAAAAATCTAAGGGGTTTTGTACAGGTGAGTTCATACTCTATATGATAATTTGAGTCACAAATAGCCAAAACTGAAGAAGACAGAATGAGTTTTTAAACCAGTTCATTAGAAAGCTAAAGTAAATGGGTCAGTGAGGTGACTCAGTGAGTAAAAGCACTTGCGACACAAGGTTGACAACTTGAGTTTGATTCCCCAAACCCACATTAAGAAGCCAGATGCAGTGGCTTGCATCTAGAATCCCAGCATTACTATGATGAGGTAAGAAGCAGAGACAGAATTTTTGGGAAGCTAGTCTGGAGTAAGCAGCATGACAGAAGCAGGAAACCCTGCTTCAAAACAAGGTACAAAGAGAGAATGGACTTCCCAAAGTCCATTTGGTACAAGAGAGAATGGACTTCCTTTGTCCTCCATACACACGGGTAACATACCCATTCCTCATCTACATGACACACAATACAAAAAAAGCCAGATTAAGTAAAGTAGTAGTACTGTCAATATGATAGTCAAAATGAGGTACCTAAAAACAAATAAGAAATACAGATAAAACAATGGAGCTGTAACAATGAGGGCACTAAAAGAGATTTACACAGATCTAATCTACAAGGGAAGTAGAAAAAGACAAGATCTCCTGAGTAAATTGGGAGCATGAGGACCTTGTTGGAGGGTTGAAGGGTGGAGGGGAGAGCCAGGGAGGGGAGCAGAGAAAAATGTAGAGCTCAATAAAAATCAATGAAAAAAAAAATGAAGCTTTGAGAAGATATTGATTACAACCTTAGTAATAATAAAAATTCCTAAACATACCTTCAAAGTATTACTAAAACTAGATTACACTAAAATTAATCTTTGACCATCAAGATAACTTATTTTTTATTTTTTGAGTCAGAGACTTGAAAGTTAAGAATGTTATGAAAGCAAGACTGGGCTTCAACTGCTGATCATCCTACCTCTTAACTCCTAAGTGCTTGGATTGCTTACAAGTGCAACCATGCCTGGCTTGAAAGACAACTTTATTTGTTGTTGAGACAGCGTTTCCCTGTGAAGACTGCTGTCCTGGACTCACTCTGAACCAGGCTGGCCTTGAACTCAAGAGATTCATCTGCCCCCAAGTGCTGAGATTAAAGGCACGTGCCAACACCAACGGCTCAGAAAGCCTTAAGAGTTTAAAAAAAAAAAATCAAACCATAAAATGGAATGCTTGGAACAGAAATAACTGATCAAAGGATTATAGGCAGAATTCAGAAAGAATTAGAAAAAAAGATAAACAATCCAAGTATAAAAAAACAGAAAAGCATATTTAGCATGTTGAGAAAACAAGGTATCTGAAGGCTGAACCTACTTGTGCACAATAGAGTCACAGGACAGAACTCCAAATTTAAGAAGTGGCATGCAAATAATAATGGCTAAAAGTAAAATATGTGACAACAGAAGGGCTGCAAAGCTGGCAAACCATTCAGAGATTCCTGTACACTGCTAAATATTATTCAGCCATTTTGGAAAATGCTAAAAGGTATATCCCATGACCCAGCAATTTCATTCTTATATATTACCCTAACAAAAATGTGTGTATGCTACCTATCCCCCCAAACAAAACTCAACTGCCCATAAACAGGCCCATAAACTGTTCATAAAGAATATACTGGATTAACTGTGGTATATACATTCTAGAACACGATACAGGAACAAGAGTGAGCTGAGTTACAACTAAGCACGTCATGGATAAGTCTTATACATAAAAAGCTGACTGAAATGTAAGATACAAAATAATCCATAGTATACAACTTCACTAATATGCATCTCAAAAACAAAACAGCACTGTGCTCAAGGATACAAATTTTGGAGGCATACAACAAAGAAAACAGGAAGTATTTGCTGCAGTCAGTCTTTAAATGCCTAGTCTGTTTTTAGGTACTCTGTTTTAATTTTGATTATCTTATATTGATGCTCTATTGTAGTTCTACTGCACTTGGGAGACTGAAGAAGGAGGACTGCAAGTTCAAAGCAAGTCTGATATATACGGTAGAAAAAAAAAATCAGAAACAGAAAGCTCTGACTAATAGACCTAGGTAAGAATGCTGTAAACCTAGCCTACAGTTGGTTTCCAAAACTAGCAAACATATGGGTCCAAATGCTTTAATGTGAGAAGGATTCAGTTTACTTATTTTTTTTTCCTGAAGCATGCATGGGCAGCCCATATAAGGTGGTTCTGTTGAACTTATCCATATGGGTTTCATGGTCTAAGTTGATGAGGATGACTGACCAGATCATCAATGACAGATCTGATTACAGATGGTTGTGAACCACCATGTGGTTGCTGGGAATTGAACTCAGGCCCTTTGGAATAGCAAACAGTGCTCTTAACTGCTGAGTCTACTTTTTTTTTTTTTTTTTAAGATTTAAGTCGATAACAAGGAAGAACAGAAAATACACTTTAGTGTTAAAATGATTATGGCCTATGAAAGAGTTTGCTATAAGGTTCATAATGAAAAAAGGATGCAGGAAGGAATAGCAAGACAACAGATGGACACAAGCTCAAGATTGTCAATCACTGTAAGCCTACATAGCTAAAGAATGACGATGAAACATGATTCTGACTATGTAGGAAGACACCTCCCTCATGAGGAGTTATGATATTTTCTGATGATTCAAAGAAAGTACATGTAACTGGGGTTTGTTTGTGAGTTGAATACATCAAGAGGAAGAAATGTGCAATATCCAGATAGAACTAGATGTAAATAGTTAGAAGCATATATCTTAGAATCCTAACAGACAATATACCCCGAATACTAAAGGATCACTGTTGTCATTCATTGAACCACAAAAACAGGAACTGAATTCTCAGACTATGTCTGAGGGATCTTCTTTCCTAGAAAAGAAAGATTCTTTATCCAAGTTTTTTCTAGAAGACTACCAGCCTTGTATGGTAGTCTTGTATAAAGTTCACACTTTGTATAATATCGAGATAGGAGCTTTCTATGGTAGCAGGTATTGAGGCTGATTCAAAAGTTGTACCTCAACACCTGTAACTATGTTTCATCCCAAAATAAGAGTTACTAAATACTTTAAATACAGTCACTGTATGTTTGCATATGTCGTTAGACTTTCTGTGTAAAAAAAGTAAGCCTGCCAGAGTATTGTGGTACAAGAGTCTCTCTCTCCTCTCCCTCTCTCCCTGCTCTCTCTCAGTTGAGAACTTAACACCTAGGGCCTCAAGCATGATTGAGACAAGTACTCTACCACCAAGCTATATCCCCAGCCTTGGTACAGTGGTTCTGAATATAGTTCACAGGTTCCCATTAGGAATATTGAGGCATTCCCAAAGGATGTACAACCTGAATATTGCTTTTATAATAGTACTAAGATGCTATCTGCTCTTTCCATTTATTGACATTTACACTAATTAGATAAAACCAACAGTGGGTTTTGACACCTCCACATGACCAAGGCAGTGGTACAAAACTGTACTACTGGTCTTTATATTCTTTAATACCATGTATTCACAGCTAAAAAATAGTTTCACATGCCATCAGTTAAGTCATATAATTATTAACCATTAACAGTTAAATTCATTTTTTATTTATGTATGATAAAATGACAGGCACACAAAAAAGCACTTCCCCCTGCAATATGCTAAGGGTTGCCCTAGTAAACAGTATTTGTACAACTACCTACTATCAAGGTTTATGTTGGGGTTTAAGCCCCACTAAACCTCTCAGGATTCAGAAGGGTCACTGTAGCAGGTGAAAACCTGACTAATAAGGTCTGAGGGTAAACAAAATAAATTAGCTCACATAAGTCTTTTTTAATCATGTCCCATTTATTCTTTCTATGCTCTCTCTAATGCCCTCTTAATGTTCCCCTTTTGATGTTTCTCCTCAATGTTCCTCTTTTGATGCTCCTTGCTGTCCTTCCCATCCCACAAGGTTTCCAGTTTATATACCTACACAGACATAGAAAACAATTTTCTGGTAAATAACAATGATGCCAAGCATGCATTTCTTAGGATTAACAGGATGGATAAAAGACAAGCTTTTTCCTGTATATTTTAGGGGTAAAGATACAGTTAATTTCCTAGACTAAGACCTTGTGTCAAATGAAAGGTAAAGGTACGTACAGAATATTAATAGCTTGCTAGGGCAGAGCAAAGGCCAGCAGGCTATATTCTCTTGAGTTGGCTGTTAGAGAATTCAGGGTCACCCAGACCTGTTTATCAGTAAAAGCGGACATACTATCTCTCCGGCTCAGGGCTCCTTTCTTGTCAATAAGTCCTGTCAATATGGATAATTGTGGGGGACTAGATTTATGTAGATTTGACTATGAGAACAAAGGTTTGGCTGAGCGAATGCTTTCATACCAGCGCCCCATTACAATGTAGGGTAATGGGAAAAGGTCATCCAGTTGCCAGGAGGAAGTTAACACAATGAATGATTTATACACTGCTGGGATACTTTTGGATGAATCCCATTATAAAAGGGAGAAGAGCCATGGCTTTACAAGATGTCTACTGAATTGACAGTGACTATCCAAAAGACAAATGTTCCCGAAGCTCTGCAAATCAGGTTCTCCACCAACCAGATCATACTTGTAGCTGTCTATAGATCTGTCAAGTGTACTTTTACTGTACAATGCTTGTGGCTCACCTGCTTAGCAAGCTGAATGACTTAGTTGCTTTTATCTTCAAACACTGGGCTAACTGACAAAGAATGACTATATTCACATAGGAGTATGTTATACAGACTTTGACCCTATTTGAAAGGAACCTATTATTTTCAAAGTGACAATTTTGAAAAAAAAAAAACACTTTAAGCTTTCTAAGCAAATAGGAGAATTTTGGAAAACTTGTAACTGCCCCGAAAGTTTGGCAGCTTCTAACACCATGTCAATGCTATCACTAAGAATTTAGGCAGAAGACGAAGTCCGATCTTAAACCAGCGGTTCTCAACCTGTGAGTCACTACCTTGACAAACTTCTATCTCCAAAAATATTTACATTGTAATTTATAACAGTAGCAAAATTACAGTTATGAAGTAGCAACAAAAATAATTTTATGGCTGGGGGGGGTCACCACAACATGAGGAATGGTATTAAAGGGTCACAGCATTAGGAAGGTTGAGGATCACTGACTTAAACGGTAGTGGCAATATATACAGAGATGACAGGTCTCATCTGACTGTTAGGAGAGTACATCTGGAGCTCCCACTCATCTTTAGTTAGACTACTGTCAGAACAGCAATGTAAAACAGTCAAACAGAGCTGCCACACACTAGAACAGTATGCAGAATTCTGTTTACTCCAAAATTCTTCCTCCAGATAAAGGCTGAGTCTACCTTGCAAAGGAAGTTTACCCTACAACTCCCCAAATAAAGGTGTAGTCTGTAAAGAAGTGAAAAGAATACAGGATACCAAGTGTATGACTGAAATTTTAATATAAAAATGCATCTGAAAGAAAGTACTAGTGACATGCTATCGGGGCGATATTCTGAGGAAAAGGGACGCTTGATATAGAAGAACTGACAGTTTCTACAGTCTCTCGTTACCTGTACTTACAGATCAATAAGATAATGCTTCCCAGTAAAATGGGTATACAGAGATGGGTATTTTGGAATTAGTTTCCACACAGCTTGGTATTTCAGCTTTCTACCCTTCCATTTCTCCTTTGCATAAACAGTGTTAATAAAGAGAGGCAGCAACAACATAATCCTGTCTGGCAAACACTTAAGTAGGTAAGAGCTGTATTTCTACATCTTGGAAGACACCATTAGTCACAGTTATGAACAGATACATAAGCATTACTGATGATAGATACTGAAAATCATACAGATACTTCAAATAATAAAGTGAATTTGCTAGGACTATAGCTCGTATAGCAGAATGAATCTGAAAACCTCAGTTATCTTCAACCCCCATGTTTTAAAGATTTAACCAAAACAGAAACTCTAAAGGAGGACTATCTGACAATTGCAAATGAACAACCAACTATTCACCTGCATACGCAGATAAAGTGAAGGATGTAAAAAAAGTGATTAAGAAAAAGGCATGTGAAGGCTGATCAAAAAGTGGGCCCTGAACTGGGTTTGAACATGTAAGGCAGACAGGCACGAATGACTGACAGAGCAGAACATTTCCTGGATGAGTGAGACACGATGATGTGAAGTGACTAAGACACATTGCGATATTAATACATACCGAGACTGAACTGCGGGTAATGCTCATAAATCTAACTGCAATTAGTACAGGTTTCTGGATTAGGAAGGACATGAAAAGGAAAGCAGAAGGTTAGAATGTACATGTCATTGCCGCATTAGAAGAGAAGGCTAAACCTTTCAGTGGAATGATATATCCATTCTCTGCAGTACTGGGGAGGAGGGACGCACAACTTTTCCACTTGCTTTGAAATACAGTTTTGTAGTAACGAAGCTCTTTCCTTCCTTCTTAGGTCTAATAAGTTAGATCTCTGGATACTGAGCTAAAACTATTAATACGGAAAAGGTTTTTCTGTTTGTTTGCAGTGCCAAGGATCAACTTTGTCTTAAAGACAAGCATCAACTCATGTAAAGCCTCAGGTCAAAATTTTGATTTTAGATAGGATTTCCATTTTTAATGTCTTGGGGGGAGATTTAGGTTGTATCCTATGATGACTGCGCTAGCTAGTTTTATGCCAACTTGATACAGGCTAGAGTCATTTTCAAAGACAGAACCTCTGTTGAGAAAAATGCCTTCATCAGACTGGTCTGTGGGCAAGCCTGTGGTGCATTTTCTGGATTGAAGATTATATGGGAGGGTCAAGCTCATTGTGGCCAGTATCACTTCTGCACAGGCAGTCCTGGGTAATTTATATAAGCAAGCAAGCTGAGCAAGCCACAAGGGGCTAGCCTGTAAGCAGCCCTCTTCCATAGTCTCTCCCTTCAGGCTTCTCACCTAATGAATGATGGACTACAAACTCTAAACTAACACCTCCCTCTCTAAGCTGCTTATGGTCACGGTGTTTTATAACAGTAATGGGAGTCCTAAGACAAGCTTCATTTAATGTCGGGAAATGCTTGTTTTCAGAATTCTTCTACTAACCCTACCCTCTGTTGAACATTTGTTCTGTGCAAGGAAGCTGAAATAGGAAGGAAGAAGCAGAGTTATTTCAACGCCACTCTAAATACAAACTATAATGACATGGAAGAAGCATTGTGGGAGCCCTAGAAAAATATGAAAACCAGGAAGCTGCTGTTTTGAGAGATTTGCTGAGAATCTGAAATAAGTGCCTGCTGCTACAATGTTTACAACTGAAAGGAGGAGTAATAAGTAGGCAAAAGTTAAACTTTAAGGCACTAGTTGTTTTACCAGAACATCAGATCCTACTGTTTTAGTTAATGGTAACTGGAGTTATCTACATAATTGCTGGTTACTGGTTACAACAGAAGACACTAAATACAAAAGTCAGCAAATGAAGGAAATAAATTATCACTTATTAGCACATCTCAAAACCCAACAACAAATCCCTAAATAAATCTTTATCTGATCATAGAAGACTCATAAATAGAATTCTGCTTCCGTAGGAATCAAGCACTTTAGTTCATATTCAATTCTAAATGACTAAGTTCTCTACGGTCAGGAATCTTGGAAGGACCACCAAAAATTTTATGGCTGAGAGTAGGAAAAGATAGTGGAAGAATGTAGAGAAAAAGTTAGGGTAAAGTTAAGTGTTTATGGCACGAACAGTAAGCTAATAAGCCACCAACTTTTATCCAAAATATGTAAAATATTCTGCAGATTTAATTACATATATTCTGTACATTATAGCTAAAATAACTTAAAGGTCATCAGATATTCCTATGACTAGTGTTTCCTCTGAAAAGTTCCTTCTGTGCATAATTCATGTTACAAATACTTACTCAAAAAACACAGAAAACCCCTTCCCAAAGCATGGTTCCATGTTTTGCATCTTACCATTGATCTACGAATCAGTGATAGTCTGGTCTTTGCTTTATTTTCAGCAAATTCCAGGCTACTTATATCTTTGAGACGAGCCTTATATTTATTCATTTGTTCTACAACAATCAGCTCCACACAGCTGAAACAGGAAGAAAGAAAAAAAAAAAAACCGGTTACAAGCAGAAGTAAATCAAATGAAGTGTGGTATCCCTAGACTACTTTTAACTGACTGTCATAGATAGCTGAAGGATAAGGAAGCATCCTTTATTTTATGAGCTCAGAGAAAAGAAGATTCAGAATGGTGGTTGATAATTGTCTGCATTTTAGAAACCAACTGAAAATAGTTACAAATTCTAACGCCCAGGCTATAATCCCAGATCAATTAATAAATCAGACAACTCTGGGGATGGGACTCAAGCCCTTGAATTTTCTAAAAGTTCCCACTGCAGTCAGAAAAAAAAAAAAAAAGAGAGAGAGAGAGCGGTTTAAGAAAAAAAAAAAAAGGTCAGGGTGAAATGTGGGAATACTGAAGTACTATAACCAAAGAGATTCAGAGTCTTAAGATCATGATTAGACTACATGCTTTATTACAAGGAGATATACATTACAAATAACTTGACAAAAGAGAAATGCATTTAAAAACTGTAAGTAATCCTAAATTGAAGCAAGCAAGCCTTAGAATACCCAAGAATCTGCTTTACAGGCACTGGAACTTATGAAATCATTCACTGTGTTTGATATTTGGATAAAAAAAAAAAAAAACTACACCAACTAAGATCCTGTAGAGGTGAATGTGGCTGGCCTTACGTGGTAGTCTTACTGATATCTTGTACACTTTGTAGTGGGTCAGTAGTGTCAGGGCAACGGAGAATGCAAGGTGCAAACACAATGGCCAGAGCATTAGCAGACATTCGGTTAGTGTCTTCCTGTAGCGCAATCCTAAGGAATAAAGCAAAACCAACACCAGTGAAAAGGTGATAAAAATAAAATAATAGTGGGAAAATATGGAAAAGAAAACAGTATGCCATCAACCCCATAGTACTGTGTGGATACACATCTAAATATAAGGAAGATATTCTAGACTTCTCCAAAGCTATCCCTTTACCTGGAGAATGGACTTTACTTCTCTCTGAAACAGTCTGGTTTATAGGTCAACATTACAGCATATCAAGGGAAGTTTGGGACCTGCTGCTTAAGTCCAACATCATGAACATGTCTGCAGAATGCAGAGTTGAAGTTGTGGTGTTTTTTTAATTTTAAAAATAGGATTTATTTATTTTTATTTTATGTGCATTGGTGTTTTGCCTCATGTATGTTTGTGTGACAGTGTCAGATACCCTGGAATTGGAGTTACAGATAGTTGTGAGCTGTCATATGGGTCCTGGAAATTGAACCCAGGCTCTCTGGAAGAGCAGCCAATGCTCTTAACCCCTGAGACATCTCTTGAACACCTAGAGTAGAAGTTTTAACACATTCCCAAACATCTCACACATCTGACCAGAGAGAGGGTTATACTCCCAACCCCTTCTAATATTTACATTCAGAGAAAGAGACCTACTCCTGAATCCTCTAGTCAGTTAATTCCTGAGTATAATCTGAACCAACTCCCAGAAAGTTGATGTTCACAGACATAAACTCTTTTCTAGTTCAGGTGTCAAAATGGCTAAGTTACTTGGTGCTATCATGAGGTGGGAGCAGCTACATGACCAACAGTCACTCGACTTAGCAAATTTCTGCTTGAAAAAGCCCTAACCCCCATATTTAAGGTACAAAAGGTAGAAAGGCAGAAAGGTGTTTCATCGGGAGTGGGGGTGTTTTATAAACATTGTAAGGACCAAACCGAGAGCTTTGTGCACGCTAAATGAGCATTCTACCTCTGAACTACATTTCCAAGAAAGGCACTGACTTTATATATTCAAGTTCTTCAACTGAATGGAATCCTGACCTCCTCCTCCGAAAAAAAAGCCAGGCACAGTGGTATATAATCCCAGCATTTGTAAGGCAGAGGCAGGAAGATCTCTGAGTTCAAAGCCACCCTGATCTACATAGTGAATTTCAAGATAGCCAAAGATACATAGTGAGTCCCTGTCTTAGGAGGGGAAAAAAAGGAAAGAAAAATCCTAAAGAAACTGTTAAGTTACCTAACTAGATGAAAGATAAGACGTTCCAGTGTATTGAGATGAGTTCGGGAAAGCTGATCAATTACAGAGTACACTCCACGAATTGTCTCCTTTCTTTCCTGAAGACCTAAAAAATGGTAAGAATAGCAAGTTACACTGAATATTCTTGTTATATGCTTTATCTTCCTCCTGGATGGACACACTACAGCAGAGAATGATGGTTTCAGCTTGAACAAGCAGAAATAGCTCTCAGCTACTTGGCTCCTTGTATTTGAATTCCCACAGTTTAGTTTGCCCTCCAGCAGCCCTTGATGACAGCAAGTATTCTAGTATTTCAGCCATTATGTGACAGGCTGGTTTCTCATTAAAATTAACTATTCTATGTCTAAATACCTCTAGGCATACCTTTAAAATATACGACACATTTAAAACACAGAGCCCATCTGGTATAAAACAGCTAGCTTCAGACACAGTTCTTGCTTAGATTCACAACAGAATGTTAGCCCATTCTCCTACTTGATATTTTACTGTTTTTATAACCCATATCTTTCAGTTACTTTTTGAGAAGCAACAAAATGGCTTACTCAGAAACTTATAGAAAATCTACAAAAAAATCAACAGTTGAATAGGTAACAGTCCACTGGCAGTTTTGTACACTGCCACAAGCTTAATTTAGGACCCTTAAAGACTACACTCCTATAGAAGGACTTAATAATGAATACAACAGATGGTGTTGCTTTATCAGTCTAGTCCTATCCTTTAAACCCATGAAGCTTGTGCTTACCCATAGCTCGAAGAAATTCCTCATAGAGTTCAAAGGTCATGAGTGGATTGGGTAAATCACGAAGCCATTGTTTGAATACGCTTGCAATAACATGTATGTTATAGTCATCTAGGTTTACACTTTCAGCATCTATTAAGGACAATGGATAGATAACAAAGCATGCAAAAAGATTCAAACAGTTCAAAGTAAATCTACTAAAAGAAGGCTTCATGTTTCCTAATTAAACTACTGTATATCTTCCACAATCTAATTCTATGCTTGGAATTGTCACTTCTGATGGTGAAGGAATAATGTCTGTGCCTGTTGTGAACACAAATGTAAAAGATCATGCTTTGATGGAGGAAGAATCAAACTATTATAGAAGTTTCTAGGGGCTTCCTTTCGATTTTTGTACTTGTCTTGGAGTGGCCCATATGCTCGCTCTTGAGCACCCATGCTTTACAAATCTAAGGGGAAAGCCCTAAAAGACATTTTCTAAAAGCAAGGCTGACAATCTTAGAGACTAGAAGGCAGGGAAATGTGATGGAAACACCTTCATCCTGTTTTGCTTAAGGTTACTGATTAGACTATTAGAATACAGAATGAATGATTTACAATTGTTCTGTTGCACAGGTCAAGAGCCAAACCTGACAAATGCCCATAAACTAGAGTAGATCAAGTTCTGACAGTCAGAATTTACTACCTGAGTTTTATCAGGCATTTCTGGTTGCTTTCTTACTAATTCATTTCTTACTGATTAGATCCAAAAAAAAAAAAAAGAACCAAAAACCCTACTATGGTTCTTATTCACATAAATGCAACCTTTGGATCTAAATTTGGTTCAAAAATGACAAAAAGTATTAACTTGAGAATGAAACCAAAGACAAGCCCTTTCATATACTCTGGGATTAAGCTTTACACTAATAAGTGCTCAACTCACTAGCAGTTTAAATAAAGTCCTCAATATAAACAGGAATAGGAAAATCTACTGCAAACGATAGCACAACAAGATCTCCTGAGTAAATTGGGAGTGTGGGGGTTACGGGAGAGGGTAGAAGGGGAGGGGAATGAAGGGAGGGAGTGGAAAAAAATGTATAACTCAATAAAAACAGTAAAAAATAATACCACCTGTAGTCAGACAGTGAAGACTAATAGGCAGTACTTTAAAATTACGGATTCAGAAAACACTGGATTAAATTCCAATATGGTCACTTGTTGGCAATAAGTAGTTAAGATAAGTAGCTAAGATAAGCAGTTAAGATAAGCTGCTCTAACTCAACTTCATTTGGAAAAGCAAAAACCCCAGGATAGCCAAAACAATCCTGGGCAACAAAAGAACTTCTGGAGGCATCACAATCTCTGACTTCAAACTATACTACAGACCTACAGTACTGAAAACAGCCTGGTACTGGCATTAGAATAGACAGGAAGACCAATGGAACCGAATAGAAGACCCGGATATCAATCCACACATCTTTGAACACCTGATCTTTGATAAAGAAGCAAAAAATATCAAATGGAAAAAAGAAAGCATATTCAACAAGTGGTGCTGGCATAACTGGATATCAACATGTAGAAAAATGAAAATAGACTCATATCTATCACCATGTACAAAACTCAAATCCAAATGGATCAAAGACCTCAATATAAAGCCAGCCACACTGAACCTTATAGAAGAAAAAGTGGGAAGTACACTTGAACACATTGGCACAGGGAACCAGTTCCTAAATAGAACCCCAGGATCACAGACACTGAGAGAAACAATTAACAAATGGGACCTCCTGAAACTGAAAAGCTTCTGTAAAGCAAAGGACACGGTCAACAAGACAAAACGACAGCCTACAGAATGGGAAAAGATCTTCACTAACCCCACATCAGACAGAGGTCTGATCTCCAAAATATACAAAGAACTCAAGAAATTGGACAACAAAAGATCACGTAATCCAATAAAAAAATGGAGTACAGACCTAAACAGAGAACGCTCAACAGAGGAATCTAAAATGGCTGAAAGACACTTAAGGAAATGTTCAACATCCTTAGCCATCAGAGAAATGCAAATCAAAACAACTCTGAGATTCCATCTTACACCTGTAAGAATGGACAAGATCAAAAACACTGATGACAACTTATACTGGAGAGGTTGTGGGGAAAAGGGAACACTTCTGCACTGCTGGTGGGAATGCAAGCTGGTACAACTCCTATGGATGTCAGTGTGGCGATTTCTCAGAAAATTAGGAAACAATCTTCCTCAAGACCCAGTAATACCACTTTTGGGTATATATCCAAAGGATGCTCTATCGTGCCACAAGGACATGTGCTCAACTATGTTCATAGCAGCTTTGTTTGTCATAGCCAGAACCTGGAAACAACCCAAATGCCCCTCGATCCAAGAATGGATAAAAAAAAAAATGTGGTACATTTACACAATGGCAGCAGAAAAAAATAACGACAGCTTGAATTTTGCAGAAAAATGGATGGAACTAGAAAGCATTATTTTGAGTGAGGTAACCCAGACACAGAAAGACAATTATCACATATACTCACTCATAGGTGGTTTTTAAACATAAAGCAAAGAAAACCAGCCTACAAACCACAATCCCAGAGAACCTAGACAGCAATACGGACACTAAGAGAGACTTACATAGATCTAATCTACATGGTAATTAGAAAGTAGAAAAAGACAAGATCTCCTGAGTAAATTGGGAGCATAGGGACCTTGGGGAAGGGTTGAAGGAGGAAGGGGAGAGGCAGGGAGGGGAGCAGAGAAAAATGTAGAGCTCAATAAATATCATGGAAAAATAAATATTTTAAAAAAGAGGAAAAAAACAAAATATTTTTATTACTTAAAAAAAAAAAAGATAGGAAGCTCTATCAGCCTGGTCCCTTATCTGTAAATGAAGATAAATAATGTCCCTAAATTCACAAGACTATTTCTAAAAATCTTTGCTGCCTTGAATCAACATTCCATTTATTTCTCTGAACCTACATTTTCCTCTTCATAAATTAAGAATGTCAAGATCTAGTGTGTCATATAGATTGAGATCTTTTTCAAGTACCTAACAATACCGTGTACAATCAATATTGTCAACACATGCTTGATGAATTAACTGAATACAGTCAAAGACTCAAAAAAGACAAACAAGTACCACAGAAAAGGTTCTGGCCCTACATTTAGAGAAGCAATATGTAATAAAAACTGAAACAACTTTAAAATAAAAATATTACATCTTAATTGGGGGGCACACTATCTTACCTGTATCTAGACCTTGTCGAAGTTCCTTGATTTTATTAGTTGAACCAGACTTTCGGTAAATACCTTCGGTATAAAGCCCATGCATTTCAATGTAGTTTATGAGCTTCTCAACCACTAAAGGAACAGCTCGGTCTTCACTAGTCAAGCGGGACAGTTCAACCCCAAATTGCCGAGATGACAACTCTGGATCATACTAAATGGGAAGATAAATTTTGTTTCTAAATGCATTCAAATACTACAGAACATGCTTAGTCAATCTTTAGGAAATTACTTTTTATTTTCCTAGTGTTATGCAGATAACCCCTGGAGTTTGGAGGAAAGGGAATTATGGTTTAAAAAATATAAATTGATGAGATACTACTTTCAGTCATCTCCACTAGGAATTCACAAAAGAAAACAAAGACTAGAGGCAGTAGCAATGGGCTTCTTCTTCTTCCCATAAAGCCAGGCGGTGGTGGTGCACACCTCTAATCCCAGCACTCAGGAGGCAGAGGCAGACGGATCTCTGTGAGTTCGAGGTCAGCCTGGTCTATAAGAACTGGTTCCAGGAAAGCTAGGGCTATACAGAGTTTACCCTATCTTGGAAAAAAAAAAATCAATTCCAGCAAAAGATGAGGTTAGTTATGGGAGAAGGGGGTTCAATTTTGTATGCAAAAACTAAACAACAACAATAACAAAACCAACTTAAAACATGTGCGATGTACTTTGGGAAATCCACAGAATTTTTTAAATAATTCTTAATAATTTCTAAAACATTATGCCATTTCAAAGACAAAACTTTATAAAAATCTTATTCACAACTATTTCCTAAGCAAAGGAACCCATAGTCTGGCCCATGATTAGTGTTAGTGCTCCTTCATTGACTTCAGTGGCATATATAATATCATACATGATAAACTAGTAGAAGTGTCTGCAACAGAACACCTTATGGAGAAAACTTTAACAATACATACACAAAATGCCAACTCCTAGATCTCTAAGTCCAAAACCATTTCTACAAATCTTTCTTTCCTCCTCCTTCATCTGCCCTTATCATCACATTCAACCTTCATCCAATCAGTAAGCAAGCTTTTAGTCTATCCCTCTATACTTTTTCCCCAGGTGAGTCTCATTACCCTCTTTCAACCTGTGTAACTGCTGAATTGAGCTACTCTAACAGTATCAGTTTTCTCCTCTAACATTCCATCCATGCATTCTGACTTTCTATCCTCAGATATTTTCAGTGGCTAGCTAATACAGATAAAAGTGAAGTGCATGCATTGTTGGAACTGAAACTCAAGGCCTTACTTAGAACTGATCCTGCTTTCTCTTTCTAGTCTTAATAGATATATTTGTCATTATGTTCTGGGTAGCAGGCAAACAAAAGTAAGAGAGAACATTTCCCATAAAACTATACTAATACATTCTATTAACATGTACCCAAAAAAAGGTAATATTCACTGGGTAATTACAGAAACACAGGAGTCTGAAAAGGAAAGACTGAGCTGGGCTTATAGCTCAGTTGGCAGAGTACTGGCCTAGCTTGCAAGAGGCTCTATGTTTGATCCCCAGCACTTGGGAAAGAGAGGCAGGAGAATCAGAAGTTCCAAGTCATCCTAGGCTACGCAGAGAGTTCCAGGCCAGTCTGAGCTACATGAGACCCTGTCTCACAAAAACCAAACCCAAAATAAACAACAACAAAAAATAGCAACGAAGGATCTCAAAAAGATCTTATGCTTCAGACTAATGTTGAAAAGCAGGTGGTACCCGAGAAACCAAGAGAGGACTAGGAAACAGGGAGTCACAGAGTCTGTGATGCTACACCATCTGGTATGGCAAAACTAAAAATGAACAAAAAGCTAGGCAGAGGCTATAAAGTGCATTTGGACTTTATTCTGACAGCTAAGAGACACTACTGGAGAATTACAAAGAGCCAAGAGTTAGTTTTCTCTTATTGTGCATACATACATTTTGCGTATAAGCACTTAATTCTCAGAGAATCAATTCCATATTTTATTTGAAGGATGTTAAATCAGTATAAAATAACATCTCTATTACTATTTCAAGATCTGAGGCAAAATATTTAGAAAGTTTAAAGGATGCCTATTAAATGTTAGTATTGTCACCATATCAACTTAACTAAACATCTACTAAGTTGCTAAGTATATATGGCTTGGAACCACCTAGTATAGAGAATATAATAATTAGAGAAAAAAATGAAATAATGCTCCATGCAATGATTTAAGCAAAAAAATAAACATTAACAAAAAGTTTTGCTATTAATATGATGCATGCATAATATACTTATCATCTTTTAATATGTTAAGGCTCTCCCTTCAGTATCAAAGTTAATAGTTGAAAACTGTGAAATAAAACCAGATATTTAAACATATTCATTAAAGCTTAAGGCTATGTATTTGATACTTAAGTAACTATTGGAATCTATTTTATTGACTGTTTATTAAGTAGTCTAATTCTTTGTGTCTAGTATATTTGGAAAAAAATATAATAGTCCTGAGTGATGCTCTCTTTCTTTGGAGAGGTTCTTCCTCTCTTGTAGGTGCTCAGAATAAGGAAATAGCACCAATATCTAATTAAGGACCACCTTAAAGCTAATTGGTAAATTTTATTTATCTCAGTCTATCAATGATTCACCCCCATTCCTAGGGTGTATTTCTTGAAATAGCTCTCATTGAGAGTCTGGGGAACTGCTTTCTCTTTGACAAATAATCCTAAAATTCTCTTTGCCCTCCTTAGTCTTAGTGTGAGACTCTGAAAACTCCTATCCTAATTAGATTCTTTGCCATTAAGGCTAAATAGCTTTTCAGTTAAAAACCATATCCTGAAACAAAGTATTTCTAAATTTTAGTTTTATTTCTCTAATGAACAAACTACAGTGATTCAAATCTTGACAGTATGGAACTACCCCCACTGCTAAAACCTCAACAACTTTTTCTGGACTTTAGTATGTAAGATCGCTAGACAGAATACTGTTTGGTTGTTGTTTTCTTGGTTACATCTGTGTTATGTTTCTATTGCTGTGATAAAACACTAAGACCAAAGCAACTTAGGAGAAAAGGGTTTATTTTGCTTACATTTCCATATCATAGTCCAAGGAAGTCTGGGCAAAAACTCAAGGCAGGAACTGAAGAAGTGATAGAGGAACACTGCTTACTGGCTTACTCCTCTCATGGCTTGCTCAGTTTGCTTTCTTACAAAACTTAGGATACCACCTGTCCAGGGTGGGCTGGACCTACCCACATCAGTCATTAATTAAGAATTTTAAAAAATGGCCTGGCATGGTGGTGCACACCTTTAATACCAGGACTCAAGAGACAGAGGCAGGTGGATCTCTGTGAGTTTGAGGCCAGCCTGGTCTACAAGGTGAGTTCTAAGACAGCCAGCAATACATAATAGAAAGACCTTGTCTCAAAAATACTCAATAACAAAAAGGCTGTTTCATTGATTCATGTTCAGTATTTTTTAGATTTCTGTATTCAAATACAATACTTGAAAATACTAGCTCTCTTAGCATGCGTTGTTTGTTGTTCACGGTTAAAATGTTAATGTGAACCTTAAAGATAATTCCTCAGAAGACTTTTGAATGTTTAGCTCAATAGGAGCAGTCTTTTCTCAAACTGTACCTTGTGAATCAACTTAGCAGTTCACATAAAGTCAAGGTAAAAGGTTTCAAGAAAATTAATTCAGCTATATACACACATCTCTAGATATATGTATACTTGATTATGACATAAAACATACATTGTATAGCCGGGTGGTGGTGGTGCATGCCTTTAATCCCAGCACTCGGGAGGCAGAGGCAGGCAGATCTCTGTGAGTTCGAGACCAACCTGGTCTACAAGAGCTACTTCCAGGACAGGCTCCAAAGCTGCAGAGAAACCCTGTCTCAAAAAACCAAAACAAACAAACAAAAATACTTTGTAATGTGATTTGGGGTCATGAAGTTTGAAAATCACTGTATTATAAACCCAAAGAAGCTCTAACTTCTTTCCATGTGGCCAAAAACCTTGCAGATCCACTGTGTAGTCCTGAGGGTGGGAATATCTTACCTTCTTGGAGCACTTGGCTGTGGTTTTCAGACAGCACTTCTTATGGCAAGCATACTTACACACTGGAAAACAGGTTAAGGATGTAGTAATTTTAGTCTGCAAATCAATAGCAAGATCTTACCAAGTTCACAATTTATTTGAATACAGTTTGTTTCTTTGAAGCTGAATCTGCTTTAAGGTTATGAATACATTTTGTTTGAGCTAACCTCTGTTAATGGACTTGCAGTTGAAAACACCTAACATTTTCAGTCAGTGTCAATGAACAATTTCTTTAGAAATTGTTTCAATAGAACAATGAGCTTTCTATCCTACTGCACTCATGTCCCCCAACCCCAACAACTCCAATAGGTTATTTATCTATCTTTGTAGTTTGAGTTACAAGGTAGTACTCCAAAGCCTGTTTAAACTCCAGAAATACCAATTAATAATCATGATTACGCTCAAAGGCATTACTTTCAAAAATGCTTACTGAAATGAAATTGGCAATATATTTTAAAAAATAGGAAAGGACTTATTTATCATTCCTAAAGTACCAGAATAGAACTCTAAAGAATAATATAAGCAGAGTATTAGCTATGGTAGGAAACATAAGATTAAAAAAAAAGTTTAGAGCAAAAATAATGTCTAGGCTTGGGAGGCAAAAGTAAGATCTTTTTGAGTTTGAGGCCAGCCAAAGCTACATAGATAAACACTCAAAGACAAAAAACACCAAACAAAAAACAACTTCTTGGAATGGCTGATAACAATGTTGCCAGACACTGGCTGAGTAGGAGACACCGGCTGAGTAGGAGACACCTGATGGGGGGTGTTGAGAACACTGTGACTTGTGTCATTCTGCTTATACCAGTTCAACTTCTTGCAACTAACAAAATATTCTTTCTTAAACTTCTAATTTTTTATGTTTTCAAAACGAAAATTGGGGGCTGGAGAGATGGCTCAGCGGTTAAGAGCACTGACTGTTCTTCCAGAGGACCTGAGTTCAATTCCCAGCAACCACATGGTAGCTCACAACCATCTGTAATGAGATCTGGCGCCCTCTTCTGGCCCCAGATCTCATAATTCTTAAGACCACTGATAATAAAATGAAAGTTCTTGCTTTATTCAAGTTTGAATCTGAAAGTCCCATAGGATCATTATTTAAAAGTTTATTCCCCATCTAGTGGCACCATTTTGGGGAGGCTGTGGAACCATTAAAAGGTGGAAACTCACTGGGTGAAGTAGGTCACTAGGTGGGCATTTGAAGATTACATCCTGCCCTCATGTGGGTAATAACATCTGCTTCTTGGTTTGCCTCTACCACACAGCCCATTGGGTATGAAGGACTACAATCCCTGAAAACATGAGCCAAAACAAATGTGTCTTCCCTTAAGTTGTTTCTATCAGGCACTGTGGTCACACCAACACAAATAAACATAGAAAACTGGTACCAGAGAAGTGGGGTTGTTGTCTTTGCTAAACTTATAACTTAAAAGTTATTTTAAACCTTTGAAACTGATTTCAAACAGAAATATGGAAAAATATGGAGCTTGAGGATAAAAGAGCCCTAGTCCTAGAATGCTGTAAATAGAACTTGATGAGATATTATGGAAGGAGGCTGGAAAACTAGACTGCTAATAAAAATGAGGACAGCAAAGGCCAGGCTCATATGTTCCATTTGTGAACCCTATGGAGAATTGGATTAGAGACCATTTGTATTTTTGAGCAAAGACTTTATCTATGTTGATCCAGGTTCTGAAAATTTGAGTGAAGCCAAATTAATTTGATGGAGGAAATTTTAAGACAACATAGCATTAAAGCCTCAGGCTGTAGTTCTGGTTATTGCTAGCTACATTTAGCCAAGTTTATATTGATAACTGGAAAGTAGAATAAAACATATTTAGTTTTACCAGGAAAGGGGCACATAGATATGGACAAAAGACCATAGCTGCATTAAAGAGTTTAGCTGCATTAAAAAGATGGTACCTGGGTGGTGGTGACACATGCCTTTAATTCCAGCACTGGGGAGACAGAGGCAGGCAGATGTCTGAGGCCAGTTTGACCTAAAAAGTGAGTTCCAGAATAGCCAAGGCAACACAGAGAAAGCCTGTCTTAAGAGGGAAAAAAAAAAGGAGGAGGAGGACGAAGAAGAAGACGAAGAGGAACAAGAGGAGGAGGAGGAGGAAGAAGAGGAAGAGGAAGAACAGGACGAGGAGGAGGAGGAGGAAGAAGAGGAAGAGGAAGAACAGGACGAGGAGGAGGAGGAGGATGAGGAAGAAGAGGAAGAGGAACAAGAGGAGGAGGAGGAAGAGGAAGAAGAAGAAGAGGAGGAGGAGGAGAAGATGGTAAATTTGCACTGGAACCATAGGAAAGACTCCTTGAAGACATTTCAGGCAGTCATGACAGCCTTCCCAGAGCAAGTTCCAGGGTGGCATAAAACTTAGAATTCATCTGAAAGACTGCACTAAAGAGGGTTATTAACCGTAGTGTTACTCACAAAGGGCTAACTAGCAAAATGTTTTCCAAAGTTCAGCTGCTGCTCAGGCACTAAGAAGTACTGCACTTATAGTCCAAGAGGACTTGAGAATTACTCCAAGTAGCTACAGAACTTGACAAGCATATAGTACTAGTTTTGCATACATGTGGACACAAGAGAAGATCATAAAGGCTGTTCCTTCAAAGATGTCTAATACTTACATTTGCAAACAGAGGCTCTGTCCATTATCCATATCAAGGAAGAACAGTATTCACAGTATGTAGGGATGCTATACTGGGTGGCCTTAAAGATGTGGCCGTTGTGCTCTTCCACCTGTGAGTATAGAACCATTTGTAAATCGGGATAATCTGACTTCTTTTTTATTCCTTTTATTCTTGTCTTATGGCTCTAGCTATGATTTTGAATATTACAGGAAATAGGAATAGAGAAAAGACATGACTGTTTTGTTCCTGAGTTTAGAGGACATGCTTTCCGATTTTCCCCTACTTAATATAATGTTGGCTCTGGACTTATCATATATTCCATTTATTATGTGGTTGTATCTTTTATTTCCAGTTTCTTCATGGCTTTTATCATGAAGGGATGTTGAACTTTGATAAAGACCTTTTCTGTATCTATTGGTATAATTATGGATCCTTAATGTATTTATGAGCTTTATTATATTTATTGACTTGCATATGTAAAATCATCCTTATATCCCTGGAATGAAAGAAACTTGGTCATGGTACATGCATAGTCTTTGTCTTAATTAGGATTTCTATTGCTGTGATGAGACACAATTATCATGGCAACTCTTAAAAAAGAAAAAACTTTTAATTGGGTGGCTCACTTATATCATCATTGTGGGAAGCCAAGGCAAGATACAGACAGATCTGGTGCTGGAGAAGTAGTTGAGAGTTCTATACCTTTACTCACAGGCAACAGGAAGTGGTCTGTCTCAGTGGGCATGGCTTAAGCATATATGAGGCCTCAAAGCCCACCTCCACAGTGACACACTTCCTCCAACAAGACCACACCCATTTCAACAAGGCCACACCTCCTAATAGTGCCACTCCCTTTGGGGACCATTTTTTTTTCAAACTACCACAATCTTCTTACTAAGTTCTTGAATTTTCTTTGCAAATGTTTTATTAAGAGTTTTTGTGTCTGCATTCATCAAGAACACTGACTGATCTACAATTTCCTTTGTGTTGTATCCTTATCTGGCTTAAGTGCAGGGTGAGGATGATTTCAAAGGTTTGGTGGAATTAAGCAGTAAGTCCATTGCTCTTCAATTTTACTTTATTGGAAGATTATTTCTTAAATTTGCTACAAAGCAGCTTACAAAATACATATACACATATATTTGTTTTCCTGCTGATTCTCATTCTGATCAGTGTGATTTAAAATCTCTGAGTAGTTAAAATTTACTCTTTTCCTGGTGGCTAAGGATGTTGATGCTTTTAAAAATATTTATTGCTCATTTGTATTTTTTTTTCTTTTGAGAACTCTATGTTCAATGCTTTGAACCATTTTTTTTGGACTGGGTTGTTTTTCTTCCTCTAAAGAAACTTTTTAGTTTCCAAATCCCATCTATCAATTGTTAATCTTAATTTTTCTGTCCACATACCCACCATCTTGAAGTGTTTTATTGTCTCAACTCTTTTCTCAAGCAGTTTCAGGCCTAATGCTAAGGTCTTTGATTCATTTGGAATTGATGAAGACTGAGAGATAAGAATATAGTTTCATTCTTTTACATTCTTGCTAGCTTTCACAGCACCAATCTAATATATTAAGGTTATAACCCAATAAAGCAAACCAACTTAAAAATGCTGAATAAATAACCGAACAATGAAATACAAATGACTAGCAGACATGTGAAAAGATGTTTAACATCATTAGCCATGGGGGAAATGCAAATTAAAAACATAATACCACTACATACCCAAAAGAATGGCTGCAACAAAAAATACACAGTAACACAGGGTGCTAAAAGTGTTGAGATTAGAACTCTCTCAGCACTGTAGGTAGCATTTCCTACTTGGAAAATGAGTTAGCAGATTCTGAATTTTTTTTTTTTTTTTTTTTTTTTTTTTGGTTTTTTGAGACAGGGTTTCTCTGTGGCTTTGGAGCCTGTCCTGGAACTAGCTTTTGTTTTGGAGACCAGGCTGGTCTCGAACTCACAGAGATCCACCTGCCTCTGCCTCCCGAGTGCTGGGATTAAAGGCGTGCGCCACCACCGCCCGGCATTCTGAAATTTTTAAACAGAATATTATGGCCCATATAATAGAAATCATAGCATACATCCATAAACCAACCCAAATGTCTATGAACTGGTAAATAAAATGTGAAGGAAAAGGTTAGGGCTATAAATCAGTGGTAGAATAACTGCCTAGCATGCCAAAAGTCCTCTGAACAACCTTCCATAAAGTGATATGTCTATAATGCAATTCTACTGAATACTCAATGTAGCTGACTACTGATAAAATAACATGGATGAATCTCAAGAATACCACATGCAAAAACCAGGAATTGTACAATTCCACTTTCATGAGATGGTTAGAAAGTTAAGTTATACAAACAGTAAGCAAGTTAGAAAACAGTTAATTACACAAGAAAATATTCCAAATTTTTTTTCATTTTAGAAAACCAGTACTAAAAGTAGGTGTTCTTGGGATTTCAGGTCCATTATCATTCTAACTCTTTTAAAAGCATGTGAGTATACCCTAAGGATCTGGTAAACCTGTTCACAGGAATATAAGATCTGCATCAAGCTACTGAGCTGGAAAATATTATTTCTTATAATATACCAAGAATGTAACTTACCAAATCAGTTTCTTTTTTCCTTCTTTTCTTTCTTTCTGTTTTAGGCACCTGGCAGGGGACAAGTAGAAACATAAATTGGAAATTACAAAAAACTAACATACTCTCTTCTTTGCACATGTTTGAACAGCTTCTACAAATAATAAACAGTTCTTTATTCTTCAAGAGGAACTGTGCAAAGCTAAACCAAATTTGAGAAAATATTTAAGTTTGGTAAAATGAATAGCTAACAAAATCAGACAAATGGAAGAACTCTTTAGAGACTGATCTCTTTTTTTATTTTTTGGTTTTTCAAGACAAGGTTTTTCTGTAGCTTTGGAGCCTGTCCTGGAACTAGCTCTTGTAGACCAGGCTGGCCTCAAACTCACAAAGATCCGCCTGCCTCTGCCTCCCGAGTGCTGGGATTAAAGGCGTGCGCCACCACTGCCCGGCAAGACTGATCTCTTTTTAAATATCAGCTCTATCTAAAAGACACAACATTATTAGACATTTTATTCACTAGTCAAATGACCAACTATAAAGGTTTTGCCATCTACGATGGACATAAATATAAAAGGGGCCATATGGAGTATGGAAAAGCTCTATAGACAGAGGCCCTTTCCTGATAACACAGAACAGAAGAGCTTAAATCTACCCTTTAACAGCCATCAACTTGAAAAGCAGTTTATAAACCTGTAAGAATCTTCTGCATTATAAGCCTGACATCCACAACACAAAATCTAGGATTTCTAGAGCTTGTTTATATCTAGATTACCTTAAAATGATTTAAAATGGCTTAAAAAATTTAATCCATAAGCTAAAAAGTAAAAATTAAATGAAGCACAATCAACGCAAAGACTAATTATATTCCTGAACAAATAATTTACATCTGTTATAATGAAATGCACTGATAACCTTATTTAGACAACTATCTCTTTATTTAAAATACACACACATTTTTTAAATTTTTTTTTTAAATTAGAATTTCTCTGTAAAACCGGCTGTCTTTGACTACTCCATCCTCCTGTCTTAAGTCTCCAGAGTGATGGGATTACAAGTATGTGTCATCACACTCAAAGAATATGTTTTTTTTCCAGGCTGGCCTCAGACTCACTGTGAGGCTAAAGGTGACCATGAACTGATCCTTCTGCCTCTACTTTCAGAGTGCTGGGATTAGAGATATGTACCTCTGCACCTTGTTTTACATGGTACTGAAGCTCTGTGCTTTATGCATACTTGGCAGCACTCTAGCAATTGAGCTATGTTCTTAACTCCTATCCAACTATCTCTTTTGTAACAGAGATTACAAAGTATTTACTAACTCTAAAGCAAGATTTAATTAAAATTATTTTAATAATAATTTTTTTTATTTTATAATTGTATAAATAATAATTATTATTTAATTAAAATATCAAGCAGTAACTAACAGGACCAAAAACTAAAACTTAATATTACTACTAATAGGGCTAAAAAGTAAAACTTAATATTACTGATGTTTAGATTTCCCCAAAATACACATTTTTTTCTAAGAACTTTTTCAAGAGAGATCTAATCTGTAGGTTCTTAGGTTAAAGCTAAGTGATACACATAATTCATTTCACCTTTAACCATATTTTTCAGAAGTCAATTCATATATTAATCTTCATAAAGCTGAAAGTATAATATTGAGGGCACACTATTATAATTATGAAGGATATGTTTAATGAAACAAGTTCAAAAAAATATATGGCAAACTTAGAATAGTTTGGAGGATCTGAAGAAATGATACATTGCCATGTTCTCTGTAATATCTTGTTACTCATAGTACAGGGTGCTGTTGAACTGTGACTCTCCTGCCTCATCCTTCAGTATTTGACTACTGGCATGTGCCACCATGAACAGCGTAATCAAAATACATTCATAGATGTAGGAAAACCATAATGAAACCTATCATTTTACACAAATAATATACACTAATATTAATTTTAAAATGTTTCCTAGACAGGTTCCTTATAACAAAATTTATAATTTAATGGAAACCAAACTGTAACTCATTTACCTTTGAAGCTGTGCTATCCAGAGTCTTGAATTCATTCATGTATTCATCTAAAAACACCTTGAATGTGTTAACCCAAACTCTCACTGGAGATTCATTCCAATCACGTTGTTCAAGCCTCATGGTCTTTTCCAGAATCTGTTCAAACAGTGCATACAGGTCTTTGTATCGTATGCTTTTCCCATCATCCATCTAATGTGAAAAAAAAGTTAAGTTTTATAAAGACATTCTTTTTTTTATAATTTATTTATTTATATTTTATGTACGTTGGTGTTTTGTCTGCATGTATGTCTGTGTGAGGGTGTCAGATTCCCTGGAACAGAAGTTATAGACAGTTATGAACTGTCATGTGGGTGCTGGGAACTGAACTCAGGTCCTCTGGAAGAGTAGCTAATGTTCTTAACCCTTGCACCATCTCTCCAACCCCTATAAAGACATTCTTAAATACTGATTCAACTTGTACTGCGGGATAGGTTAGGAGCTTGACTTAGTTTATAATGAGCCAGCTCAAGATGCTATGTATTGCTTGCAAAGACCCACTATAGTATAGAATGTAGGCAAGATAAACTACTAAGTATGAGTAAAAGACCGAACAGTTAAACTAATACAGTAATTAAGCAAGTCCTAACAGTTGAAGTAACATAGTAATTGAGGAAGTTCTAAGAATTGCACCCTTGAGTCTGACTTGATACCTGATTAAAATTCCAGGCTATGCCGAACCGTGAATATCTAACGTGGTCTTAGCTTACCGCCAATGCAGATGAGTAAGAGCTGAAGATATTCTGCCGAAATTCTTTCAGGGCTTTTTTAAATACAACATCCACTAATGTATCTTTCTTGCTGTCTTCATTATCTAGGTCATGCATCTAGTGACCAATCACAGAAAAATTAACAACTCATCAAAAAGATATAAATGCAATGGTTGAAATGTCTCTTAAGCAATGACTCTTCTAAAATTACAAGACACTGGCCATCACAGAGCTTAAGAAAAGGACAGTATACCAGATCATGTAAGTTCCCTTCTAACATGTTGATTCTATAGTTCTTTTAACACAACAACTACAAATATGCAACAAGCTTCACCTTCATATATGACAATTATGAAATCACAATGGAGACTAAAACTTTAAATCCTGTCTGTGCATTTCGTATTATCTAAACCTTCAATGCCTGTGTTATTAAAGAAATTTTAACCCGTCTTTTTACAACAGCATATCCTGTATACAAAAGCATTCTTAAGTCAAATCTGCTCAAAGGCTAACTCAGCAAGCAAAGTGTACCTTTTTCAGAAGAAATTCATCCATACTTTTTAAATCACTGGCACTTGCTATGATTTGGACAGAGTCATTTTGCCAATGCATAGAATCCAAAGCCACATTGCTGATTTTCACACCTCTTTTGCGCTTTGCTTTTGGAGAAGGCTCCTTATTCTCTTTGAACTCTTTTCGGCAACTCCCAGGCAGTTCTGGGCTCAAAGGAGGTGTTGGGTGATACTGAGTTAATTCTACAATTCAAAATAGGTTAAGTAAAAAGATATACTTAGTTAAAAAATACTGAAAATCTTCATCCTTACTGTAAAAACACTAGTACCCAAGAAGAATATGCAACAAGCTAGCATATTAAATACTGTTCATCCAGTTGTAACTTTGTTATACTTGTTTGAAGGAGCATCCAGTTAAATGTAAGTCTAACCAACCAACAAGGAGAATTTGATAATTACAACTTTTATTACAGTCTACATCCATGAACCCATCTCAGCAATACTGTCTGTTAACAGTTAACCAAACTTCTTAGGGAATCAAGTAGCTCACCTGGCTTGCTTTTGCTCTTTATAAATTACATCTGCTTATAATGTGTATTTTCAGTTAATGAGCCTTATCACTCCTTTTGGGAGGGATTATATTAGAATATAATAACTGAAAATGATAAGTTTATAATGATATTAAGAAAATGAACACTTGGGTAATGCAACGGGGACAATTAAGTTTTCCCAAACAAAGTCAGGGTTAGAAAAACCACATAATTTGGCTGTCCTGGAGCTCTCTCTGTAGAACAGGCTGAAAATCCTTCATTTTAAGAATTGATTTGATAAGGTATTTTTGCCACAGCAATGAGGAAGGTAACTAACATGTTAAATACCTGACAGATATTACAATGGCTAAGAATGGGAACTCTGTGCCAAGCTGGAGTCAGGACTGTCTCAAATTCAAGGCCACCTGGGTTACAATGTAAGACTTATTTTAAAAAAAGAATGTGATTCTTGCTGCGTGTGGTGGTGCATTCCTTTAATCCCAGCACCCAAGAGAGGAAGAGACAGATCTCTGTTGATTTCAAAACCAGCCTGATCTATATAGTTCTAATCTATATAGTCAAAGCTACAGAGAGAACTTACCCTAAAAACAACACAAAACAAAAAACCACAAGAAAAACAAAACAATAGCAACAAAAAAAGCAGTAATTCTGGAGTTCGAATGCCTTGACTCAAATCCAAATCTTCTCATTTCAGTATGTGTAAATAGATAGCAACTTGTACTTTGGTGTTCTTACCTACAAATCATGAATAATAATCATAGCAAAATCTGAAAAAAAATCAATAGATTCAATATATAAAACACATTTATTATGGTTTTACATAGCACTCAATGGGTGCTGTGAGCTAATGCTATGAATTATTAAGGGTATTCTGTATTTATGATATAAGTGAATCTAGGTTAAACCTTTACAATTTAGAAAACAATGATTAGGGCTGGGGATGCAGCTCAATGGGTAGAGTGCTCATCAGCATGCACAAGGCTGTGGGTTCAAACCCCAGCATTACCAAAAAAGAAAACAAAGGCTAGTCCAAGACTCATCATCACTGAAGTGATTTGCTTCACTGTTCTACACCACATATTCTTGGAGCTTCTCATACAAGTAGAGTATGCCTTGCTTTACTAAGAAAGGAAGCATTTACCAACACTAGTCCTATCTCATTAAAATATCATTCCATGAGGATTGTCGTTATGAAGAGGAAAGGCACAGCACACTTTCAGAATGAGTAATAGAAATTAAAGAAGCTCCATTCTTTGTCCATTTTTACCATCTGAAAAGGGATTAGCAGATGTCCCATCTGAGCCAGGAAAGAGTGACGAGACCTCTGACTGGGGAGCAGGTTTTACTCTAGTAGTCTTCTTCTCTCCTTGTTTCCCTTTGGCCCAGAATCTCATCTTCGCTCTCTGGGGTCTGTTTTTAAAGCAAAATAAAGGTAAGATAGAAATCAGATGTTCCAGTAATATTCATGTATCCTCTTAAGCTTTATATATTTTTCCTATATAGTAATCTATTTTAACTTTGGTGTGTATTTGGGGGAGCAGTACAAGGTATCAAACTCCTGATTGGACATATGCTAGGCAACACTGCTACTGAGCCACACATCCCAATTCCTCATCTTGAATATAAAATACAAAAACCTGACAAATTAAATCATTTGATAGGACAGGCGGTGATGGCGCACACCTTTAATCCCAGCACTCGGGAGGCAGAGGCAGGAGGATCTCTGTGAGTTTGAGGCCAACCTGGTCTACAAA
This sequence comes from Ondatra zibethicus, assembly GCA_004026605.1. Lineage (NCBI taxonomy): Eukaryota > Metazoa > Chordata > Mammalia > Rodentia > Cricetidae > Ondatra > Ondatra zibethicus. Next base: position 44,270 of record PVIU01008529.1, read on the forward strand.
GAGCTAGTTCCAGGACAGGCTCCAAAGCTACAGAGAAACCCTGTCTCAAAAAACAAAACAAAACAAACAAACAAACAAAAAACCATTTGATAAAAGTCTCAAAACATTGGAACTAGAATTTGAGCTTAAGCTTCTTTTATTTATTTATTATGTATACAATGTTCTGACTGCATGTGTCCTACAGACAGAAGTTGGCACCAGTTCTTATTACAGGTGGTTGTGAGCCACCACATGGTTGCTGGGAATTGAACTCAGGACCTCTGGAAGAGCAGTCAATGCTCTTAACCACTGAGCCATCTCTCCAGCCCCAGCTTAAGCTTCTTGATACCAAACTGCCATCTTTTCATTGTTATATCTCGCATGAAGCTTACAAAAAGGAAAACACATTCAAAGAAATAACTACTCTTAAAAAAAGTTCCTTTATATTGTTAGCAATTTCTTTCTAATCTTTGTTCATATGTATTTTAAGTTTTACTCACTAAAATCATGATTTCAAGGTAGTTTTAAATCTGTCCACTCACTAGTACACTAGTACTAAAATCACGAAAGTTTTAATGATTCTATTTATATTGAGTTGTCTACTATAATTAATCAGACACTACTTATTTGAACATTTGCTAAGGGCATAGTGCAGAGTGCTTATATAGTTGTTACTTTAATTACATTTCAGGTTGCACATCAATAACTTAAAAAATCTAAATCTAAATCCTAACTGCTCTAAAACAAAAAACTTTTGAGTGTTGATATGAGGGCAGAAGTGAAGAACTCATTTGACAGCATCTCACAAGATGTCCTGGCTGACCTTAAACTGTATAGCTCAGACAAACCTTGAACTTGTGTTCATCCTGCCTCACCTTCAAGAAACTAAGGTTAAAGGTCTGTGCCACTACGTTGGGAAGTTTGTTACATTATAATGCCTCTTTTTAGTGACAGACACCCTCTTTTTTTCATGTAAATCAATGAGTGCAATGAAATAATAATAGCAGTTCATAAATACCGACACAACATGTATTCTAATTTTGTAGTGGAGGACTGATTGGTGTATGACTTTGTGAATGAACATACAGACTGAAGTTGAAAATTTTCAGCACCTACGAGGTTAAAAAGCCTCTGTCTAATTTTTACAATTAAAAAGATAAAAAAAAGCATTATTATCTGTATTTTACACCTGAGCAAATTTAGGCTCAGAAAACTGAGATAGAAGTTAAAATCAGATATTTGCCGCCACCCCATAAGGTGTGTCTTTCTCAGGTTTTCCTACTTGGTTAATATTTAGCTTTTTCTCAACTATTAAGACATTTGCGTTTTTGATTTTTGTCTGTTTTGTTTCATCCTTTGTGGGTTTGGTAAAATAGGGCAAAGAAAATGGAAATTAAATTTATATACTTAACTATCTTTAATTATATGTCCTTTAGTCTATTGTATCTTCTTTTTTAATTCTGATTTGTGGCTCAATCTTTTTTATTTTAAGTCCCTTGTAAATTCCCCTACAGTCTATAAAAAGTGGTCTACAATTAAGAAGCAAAAATTTTTTTCTTTCAAAAACATTTTTTTAAACATACCATGACATCTTCACTAAGGGCCCAAATGCTTATATAATATTTTAAAAAGGTATTTATTTAAAAATAAAAATCCCGGGGCTGGAGAGATGGCTCAGCAGTTAAGAGCATTGTCTGCTCTTCCAAAGGTCCTCAGTTCAATTCCCAAAAACCACATGGTAGCTCACAACCATCTGTAATGAGGTCTGGTGCCCTCTTCTGGCCTGCAGGCATACAAGCAGACAGAATACTATATACATAATAAATAAATAAATAAATATTTTAAAAAAAATCCCATGAGCTCTCTCTTTGTGTGTGTGTTTGGGTGTATGCATCCACCTGTCCATGCCAATGAACATCCCTATGTGTACCAGAGGCCAAAGGAGGATTTCAGGAGTCCTGCTCTACTCTTTCTGTCTTATTCCTTGAACCTAGAGCCTAGGCTAGAGACTAGCAAGTCCTAGTGATGTTTCTGTCTCTGATCCCTCCATAGTGCAAGGCTACTGCTGTGACCATGATCATGTATATATAGTTAGTATATGAGGTTTTTAAAAGCCTGCAATTTATGTATGTGCACTACCAGATTGTCTACTGTCCTTGGAACTGAAGCAAAACAACTGTGGAGCCACATTGTGGGCACTGAGAACTGAACACCAGTCCTCTGCAAAAGCAGTAAGTACTCATAACTGCTAAGCTATCTCTTCAGCCCCAGATTTTTTTTATAAGGTGTGTATTTTTGTTTATTTTTGAGACAGGATTTCTCTGTGCAGCTTTAGAGTCTGTCCTGGCACTCACTCTGTAGACCGGAACTCACAGTGATCCGCCTGCCTCTGCCTCCCAAGTGCTGGGATTAAAGGAGTGCACCACCACCGCCCAGCATGGTTATATATTTTAATTCAAATCTTCATTCTTCCAGAGCGAACTTGTTGCAGCTTCACCTTAGATCCCCATAAGCACTTTTTTAAAAAAATTATTTATTTATTATGTATACAATATTCTATCTGTGTGTATGCCTGCAGGCTAGAAGACGGTACCAGACCTCATTACAGATGGTTGTGAGCCACCATATGGTTGCTGGGATTTGAACTCAGGACCTTTGGAAGAACAAACAATGCGCTTAACCACTGAGCCATCTCTCCAGCCCCCCCCATAAGCACTTTTAAAGAGAAGAAAATTATTTTTTGAAAATATTTTCCTAAAGCACTTAGTACAGAATATATTACAAATTCAAAGATAGAGGATAGCAATCTCATCTTATTTAATCTCTCTTCTTTTATAATATATTATTGTAAGTCATATAATGATTAAGAAATTTCCCCTAAATTATACTGCTATCCACATAAGATAAAGCTCAGTATATACTATTATATACTTGGCAATGCAATTACTCCTTTCCTAAAAATTAAAGCAAAAGCCTTTGACCATGGCAGCCATATTCCAGAGACTCATCAAAATGAAAAATACAGAGGGGAAGAAGAACAGCACCTGCTCTGTGTTCTCTAGACCTTTCCTTAAAGAACATGGAGGGTAATACTGTAGACAACAAGGGAGTGAGCACTGTTCAAAAAGGAATGCCTTACAAGGCTGCCATGGTAAAACAGGAAGAGTATACTTTATCTAGCATGCCATGGGTATCACTGTAAACAAGATAAGGGCCAGATTCTTGCAAAGAGAGTTGATATGAAGATTGAATATACTAAGCACTCCTGGAAAAAGCTTCTTGAAACAGATGAAGGGAAATGATCAGAAAGAAAAAAAAAAAGGAAGCCAACTGAAGCACCAGACTGCTCTACTAAGATAAGTATAATATCATAATGTATGAGAACTAACAGAAAGGTTAGTTGCTGGCGCCCATGTCCTATGAATTCATGGTTTAGTATACAAAGAGAAAAAAGGATCTAGATTGTAAATTGCTATTAAAAAAAAAGCAAATGACTTTAATTAAAAACCCAGTATATAAATTATTAAATACAATCACTGAAATTAGTTATTCCTATTATTTTTTTATAAACATCATACCTTATGTCCAAATCTGAAGACTTCTGTCTTACTGCCAATTTTGTAATCTCTCCTTGAGACATAGCCTTATGGAGTTTTGCTTGCTCATCAACTGAAGAAAATCGTTGTGATGTCTGTAGGAATTACACATGAGACAGACTTAAAGCCAAGTAAACACATGATAGCATGACTGAATTACAACTCAGCAACCGTCAGTTCACATTTCCTGGCAATTTAGCAAGACTCTCATCTGGTAAGTTAGGAAAATGGTCAAGACCATTCAAAGACAAATTTAAAAAAATATGAGGCTGAGAAATAAGATAATATTGAATATTATTTTTCTACACCTCTTTTTATTTGTGCCTTAAGGTGGGGATCCTTTTTACAGGTTATAGATTATTGTTATGTCCATTTGAAGTTTAAAAAGCTAGGCCGGCCGGGAGGTTGTGGCACATGCCTTTAATCCCAGCACTTGGGAGGCAGAGGCAGGTGGATCTCTATGAGTTCGAGGCCGGCCTGGTCTACAAGAGCTAGTTCCAGGACAGGCTCCAAAGCTACAGAGAAACCCTGTCTTGAAAAACAAAACAAAAACAAAGGCTAGGCCACACTGAATAAAAACCAAAGGATCACCTATGTTCTAAATTATAAACAATTATGTTATCAAACAGGGACTTCAATTTCATTTAGCAATTAATGTACTCCTCTAAGGACAATTCAGTTCTGAGAATTCTTGTTAATTATTCAAGTAATATTCTTGTATTTCATCTGTTAAAATATCTCTTAGCCTTTTGATATGCTTGACTATGGCACAGAAACAGAAAATAACCAGAGTTGTTAAAGACAGCTGTCTGTGGCTAATATAGAGTGCAGTAAATCCACATCTAAGGGATAAAAACAGACAGAAAACAGTTTTGAAGACAACTGGTAAGAAACAAAAGAAGTAGGTAACTTACACCTGCCTCAGCTTACTACCTCACTACTAGTTTCTGTGCTGTGACACAGAAAGGGAAACCCAGGGGAAATTTGCTAGACTCCTTTAGCTAACATATGAGGATAAACATTCATGGCAACCAAAGTTAACTAGGGACCAAATAACAGAGATGAATAATAGAAGAAATCTGGAGATCTAGAAAAGGTTCCCTTTGCATATTTGGATTAGTAATAGTCAACACTATTATATGTGAAAACAACCCAAGACCAAGGATAGAACCGCCTGAAATGATTAAAGATAAAGTCAGTAATGATGTCAGAGCTCAAGAGCCAGGAACTGAACTCTACGCTGCACAGGCTGCTAAGTACACAGATGAACTTGCCTCAGTAGTCAAGAATAATTACCCTCCATTGAGTACTGCTTGGGTCTACTGATTTTGAAAGGCCTGAAAAAAGAATCAAACTGTTTCCAGAACAAAGAATACTAACTGGGGGAAAGATATTTAAACTAACCAGAAAAAATTCACAATTATAAAAAGAAATATAAAGAAGTAGGAATATATGATCCAGAACAAGAAAAATCAACCCATTTACACTGACTGAAAAGTTTTCCAACTAGAAGGATATTAAAATAGTAATTATAATTGTACTCTACATGATGAAAAAGAGAAATGGAAAGCAAAAATTTATGTAAAAGAGTCAAAATTCCAGAGATGAAACCTCAATATCAGTTTTTAAAAAGAAATTTTCCTGTCATATACTATCTAATTATATTTCTATGAAGTACTAGAATAGTGAGTGGTTGTTTCTTAAGAGTAGTGTGAGGAAAACTTGAGTAGAAATATGAGAAACTTGTTAATATTACAGAAATCTTGACACTTGAATCATGTTTCCAATGAAGATCTGTAAAGGTCACTGTATGTACTAGACCTCATTCATAAATAACTTTAATAAATAATGGTAATAAATCAATTATCAAGTCAATAGCATCCAATCATACAATTTTAAAGATAAAAGTTGTAGCACTTAATATGTGACTTAAAAGAATATATTCACTACCTATAACTATGTTCCTCAAAAGAATTTTAAACTTAAATGTCAGTCTAACTCTAGAATTACATGGACATTTATCTCGTTGTGTGCGTGTGTGTGTGTATGTGTGTGTGCACATGGTTTTTTTCTCAGAAAAATAATGTGGAGGCTTTATTTTTGTTTCAAATTCATACATACTGCTAATCCACAGGTTTACTGTGTAGCCTTGCTTGGGATACAGAATATACATTCTGGCATAGCTACAGAACAGAACTGAAGATGACTGGTTATAAGATGTAGACACTGAAAGAAAAAAGAAATTATAGGCTTGAGAGATCCTCAGTCCATAAAGTGCTTTCCAAGCAAGCATGAGGACCTGAGCTCTAGCTCCAGAACCCAAATACTTGATGACGACAACGACGACGATGATGATACACTAGACAGGGTGGTGTACACTGGAAAGGCAGCGACTGGCTGATTGCTGGTGCTTGCTAGCCAGCAAGCCCCACAAATCAGTGAATTTCAACCCCAATTAAAGAACTCACAAAATTTAATGTGGACCACAACTGAAGATCAACACCTAGAGTTAATGGCTAAGCTCTACTCAAGGGCACACAGGCACCAATGTGTATGAAACACACAAACACCAAAGTACAGAGGGGTTCTTGGAAGGCTGAGACTTTGCTGTTCTTAAAAACAGATGGCTCTACAGCAATTCAGTAGTGGTATGGTGACTGTGCTCCATGGCTCTAGGAGAATCCAGAGAAACATGAATTTTGTGCTAGAAAATCAGACCAGAGCAGAACAACACTTTGAATATAAGGCCTTTTCTTCTAATATATGAATTATTATAAACCTAAATATTTTTCCTTCTCTGCAGAAGAAGAAAGAAGAGAAGGTGGCCTAGAATGGTGGCATGAACTGAAAAAATTTAAACTGCCTAAAGATTTTTTTTATCAAGGTGGACTCTGATCCAACTGGGCTAATGACAGCTGATGTAGTAAATCCTTTTGAAAAGGTGGGCTCTACCACATTGGGGTCATCCACTAAGGCCTCTTACATGGAAAACCACACCCACCAAGCCACTGTTAATGCTAGCGCTAGAAGATACCTATATACACAAACTTTTCAGTTGTTTTCTTGTGTGTGAGTGTGGGTTTGTGGGGTGAGTGCAGTATCTGGGAATGTGTGAGATGCTCCTGGAGCTGGACTTACAATCAGTGGGGTAAGGCTTGACAAAGGTGTTGGGAATTGAATATATGTTTTCTGCAAGAACAATACAAGAACTACTAAGCCATCTTTCCAGCTGCATTATTTTGTTTTGTTTCCTCTGTGTAACAGCCTTGGCTGTCCTGGAACCAGCGCCATTATTTTAAGTTAGGACTCACTATGTAGCCCTTGCTGGCATGGAACTCATTACATAATCCAGGCTGGTCTGGAACTCACAGAGATCCACCTGCTTCTGCTTCCTGAGTGCTAGAAGTAGAGCTGTGTACCACTCCTGGTTCCCTCTTATATTTCTGATATCTGGTAAATGCTATTTTAAATAATGGCACAAGTTTACTATTAGTAAATTGTAGAACTGGAGAGGACACTCAAGACAAAATGGCCTTATATTCCCAAACAAGTATAATTGCTAGAGGGGGAAAAAGTAATATTTTAAGATATTCAACCTATAAACTCCTCATGTTGTTTAAATATATAGTGACAGTCCCAAAAAACTATCAAAGAAGAATAAAAATACATAAAACCTAGTAAACAATTGCAAATAAGAATGCATTAAAACTTCAAATTGCCCAGACAGAAAAACTGATAGTTCTTATAGTTTCACCATAAACATTTGCCAAGAATAAACTCAGCTTAAAAAAAAAAAAAAACCTGAAGAAACACAAAGGATAAAATTGGCAGCGGCCTTATGCTTACCAGTAACCAGCAGAAAGAAAAGAGCTACCTGGATACCTGGAGTTGGAAATCATAAAGAGAAGCTGAGATATAGTAGCTCATACTTGGAATCTCAGTTTTGGGGAGGTCAAGACTGGAGAACTGTGAACCTGACCAGCCTTAGCTACAGAGTGAGACTTCTGCCTCAGAAAATAGGAAAGAACCTAGCCGTTAAAGTCACTGCTTCTAGAGGAAAGCAAATTTGCAAAAGGATGGGAAAAAATTCCCTTTGAAGAATGAGTTATAAAGAGAAAGAGCTAAAAATCCAGAATCTAAAATGTTTAAAGAGAAGGGGAATAAAACATTGCTTTAATCACCAAACAAGAACAGGCTTTCCATAACGAAACCATTTGTTACACAGATGGAGAGGAGGTTCAACACAAATATATAAAATGAATCAATTAAAACATATAACACCTATACAAAGGTACAATAATGAAGTAAATGCATATCAAGTCAGAACCAAAATAAGAATCAAACCAATCAGTCATTACAATCCATAACACATGTGTCAGTATTACACCAGTGGGCACATCTTGTCTGGAAACTGGCACTGTAGTTCTTAGGGTTCACAGTTGGGTAAGATTTCTAATGCTATATCTACCTCAACAGCATGCACAGCACCTTCTAACACTACAAAAGCTTTCTGCTCCATGGGAGAGAGTACATATCTGGTACTGTTAAGTCTGGTCAAGAACCCATGACTGGGAGAAAGAGGCAGGAGGATCTCTATGAGTTTAAGACCAGCCTGGTCTATTATAAAGTTACAATCCAAATCTATCTATGTAATAAAAACCTGTCTTGGGCTGGAGAGATGGCTCAGAGGTTAAGAGCACTGGCTGCTCTTCCAGAGGTCCTGAGTTCAATTCCCAGCAACCACATGGTGGCTCACAATCATCTATAATGAGATCTGGTGCCCTCTTCTGCCATGCAGGCAGAACCCTGTATACATAATAAATAAATAAATGAACAAATGAATAAATAAATAAATCTTTAAAAAAAAAACAACTGAGGCTGGGAGGTGATGGCGGACGCCTTTAATCCCAGCACTCGGGAGGCAGAGGCAGGCGGATCTCTGTGAGTTCGAGATCAGCCTGATCTACAAGAGCTAGATCCAGGACAGGCTCCAAAGCTACAGAGAAACCGTGTTTCAAAAAACCAAGGGGGGGGGGGGAGACTGAGGTCACAGGTGAGTGAGTGAAGACCTCACTGTCTTTTACTTGACAAGACACTTAATTGCATTCTAAATATTTATCTCCATAGACAAATGCTATTCTCATCATTAATCAGAGAAGCTTCTCTTTGCAGTGAACAGCGGTGATTAGAAAGTCTCCTTGCCACTCAAGAGGCTTAGAATAAATGATAGTTGACAGCTCATCCCTGAATAGGAAGAACATTTACAACATCCCATCGAAGGTTCGAAGAACATTACACAAGTAGTAGCACACCATAAGGAAGAAGACTGTAAAATGCTTACTTCAAGGCATGCCACCTACCAATGCAAAGCAGTAGTTGCCTGCACTGGGCCTGTAAACCTATCATAGATGGGGGTCATTTATGAGGCCCAATCCCTCCATGCTGAACCATTTCCAACTGAAAAGCTCTAAGGAAAGGACAGTCATTGTCTTTAGTAGTGCACAAAATAGTTTCAAACTTGGGGCCACAGAGACAGTCTGTGTGTTGTGAATATGTTTTATTACCACTGGTTAATAAAGAAGCTGACGTGGCCAATAGCCAGTCAGAATAGAGCCACGTGGGCAATCCAAACAGAGACACAGGGAGAAAGAAGGTGGAATCTGGGGGACACCAGCAGTTGCCGGAGAAGCAAAAAAGATGAGGTAATGGGCCACGAATCTTGTGGTAAAATATAGAATAACAGAAATGGGTTAATTTAAGTTGTAAGAACTAGTTAATATTAATTACAAAACTCTTTGGCCAATTATCTCAGGCTTATTATTAAGTCTCAGAGAGGTTATTCGGGAACTAACGGGTGGGAGAGAAACCTCCAGTTACAGTCCTGGTTAAAAATCAGCGGGTTACAAAACAAAAAGGCATGAAATATAGAAAGTGGGAATGGTGGTGGAAGAGGTTGGAGGAAGGTAAGTAAAGGGTGGGTACTGAATAAACATGTATTAACTATCAACAAACAAATGTAACTAATAAAAGAAGATAAAATTCACTTAAAAATAACTTAAAAGGTACCTAAGAAAGAAAGAAATCCACAAAATTTTAATTGGGAAAATAATAAAAGAAATAAAAAAGCAAAAATTGTCAGTGGTAAAACAAGACAGGCAAGAAGAGGAGAAAAACCTACAACAAAACAAAAAAACACTAATACCTGAAGTTCCTAAACAAGAGAAACAAAATAGTGAAACTTGGCTAATAAATATCATAAAGATAACTTTTCAAAAGACAAAGGTAAAACAAGAATTTACATAAAGAGCCTAGTGTAGGTACAATGGATCACTAATCTCTAATGATCAACTTGAAATCATATCCTATATCAGAAAAAAGAAGTCTGAGAACTTCCAAACTAAAAGATCAAATAATTCACAAATACAAAAGGATTGGAATGGCAATAGACAACACTACATAAAGATATCAATAAGACAGTATTTTCAATAAAATCTGAATCACAGATTTATTAATTAAAAATTAGATTTATTTTATGTATATGAATGTTTTACTTTATGTATATGAATGTTTTGCTTGTGTGCATGTTATGTGCACAATGTGCAAGCCTGCAGAATATCCTAGAGTTGGGGTTATGGAGGGTTGTAAGCCACCATGCAGGTACAAGAACAACCAGTGCTCTTAATCGCTGAGGCATTTCTACAGTTTCTGAATCAGATTTAATATGTAGTCAAGATAGTTCCTCAAATATCCAGGCTACAGAAAGAAGTCAGATAATTGAGTATCTTTAAGTACTTCCTACCTACTGCCTGCTAGAAAAGTTTCATCTAAGCAAACAAATTTAGATCAAAGGTGAATACAAAATTGGGACTTAGAGTAAAATATTAAATTACATGTTCTGACAAAGAAAAAAGGCTCTCAAAACAGACATAAAGAAGAGGAGAGCAAAATGACTCATAGCTGTATCACAGGTGTTAATTAGATATTACTTATTGAAAACTGACTAAGTTGGATATGGTAATATAGTTTTGTAAAAAAATAAAAAACAGTTATAAATGATCTATTAAATCAATAATAAAGATGACTTATCCATGAAAGAAAAATACTTCCAGCCAGGCAGTGGTGGCGCACGCCTTTAATCCTAGCACTCGGGAGGCAGAGGCAGGTGGATCTTTGTGAGTTCAAGACCAGCCTGGTCTACAAGAGCTAGTTCCAGGACAGCCTTCAAAGCCACAAAGAAACGCTGTCTCAAAAAACAAAAAAAAAGAAAATAAAGAAAAATACTTCCAAATTTATTCAAAGTAGGACTCAACTATACTTAATGGAAAACATTTAAGTGAAGATAAAATAAAAGGCTAAGCAAAAGTATATAAAACAAATGAAAGTGATAAGGAAAGAAAAACATTATTAACAATAACTAAAAATAAGAAGCATTAAATGTGATAGAGTGCTTCTTTAAATACTAAAGTCACAATTATGAAGGAATAGAAAATGTAGCCTACCGTTTTCAGCCTAAGACAGATCAGTATATAAAACATAATGAAGATATTGAAGATAATATAACAAAGAGGGTAGGCACTGTGGGTATATTTTGAAACTATACACTCTGAACAGAATACTTTTTATCAAATATGTGCGGCATATTCACAAAACTGATCATATTAGATAACAAAGAAAACATAAAGTCCACCATTTGTAAGTATTACATATATAAACATAAAAGCATAAACCAATGAAACAGAAAATTAAAAAATAGACATAATAAATAAAAATTCTACTTTGGAAAGATGATCTAGATAAGGACTAGTGCTACAGTTTGGAATTGGTGTGGCTCTCAAAGGTTTTTGCTTAGGATCTCAAAGCAACAATTTTCAGACATAAGGCTTGTGGAAGGTACAAGGGAACTACATCATTAGGGCTCTGACCTTATCAATAGATCAGCTCCTTAATAAATTCATGTGAAGGCAACATAGTGGGAAGAACTAGGTTAGTGGCCCATGCTCGGAAAGGTACACCCCTTCCCTTTTTTAGCAACCACAAAGATATACTACCTCCTCATAGAACCAAAGCAACAGAGCCAACAGATCTGTTGTTACTTTATGTAGTTCTGTTATAGTTATGGCAATCTAGAACACAGCTAACTTAAAAATAATCACAGATCTATAAAATAAATAGACAATTGGGTGTAGTGGTGCAGGCCTTTAACACCAGCACTAAGGAAACAGACTTTTTCCTTTTTCAGAACATATAATTTAATATAGGGATTCCTAGAATTTCCAGCCAGCATAGTCTACTATAGCAAGTTTCAGCCCAGCCAGGTTATAGTGAGACACTGTCTTAAAAACAAGGGGGAGGGAAGTAATCACTCAAAAAAAAATTCTTCTTTAAAAAAAATCATAAGAAATTATGTTCCAGACTTATATGTAAATATTTAAAGTTGGATGAAATGAATAACTTTATAAACAGTAAAAAATGAAGTTTGCCAAAATGTATTGCATTAGGGAATATGCTGTAAAAAAACCAACTTCCCTAAAGAAAGAAAGAAAAAAACTCAGCAAGAAATTATGCCACAATAGCAGGGGAGTAGAAAATAAAATAAATAAAATAAAATAAAAGGGGAGTAGAAAATCAAGTTTTTAGAAATTCATGTGCCCAATAAACTCAAATCTACCCTTAAAAAAAAAAAAACGTGTATTTTGAGGATGTAATAAATCCCCCCTCTTTTTTTTTTTTTTTTGGTTTTTCGAGACAGGGTTTCTCTGTAGCTTTGAAGCATGTCCTGGAACTAGCTCTTGTAGACCAGGCTGGCCTCGAACTCACAAAGATCCGCCTGCCTCTGCCTCCCGAGTGCTGGGATTAAAGGTGTGTGCCACCACCGCCCAGCCCATAAATTCCCCTTATATACAGCAATATTCATCATCACAGTTTCAGAAAATGTTAGAATATGACACATTTTCAGGATCAACACATACATTTTAAGATGGTTTAAATCTAGGTAATAGCAGAACAAAAAACTATACATAAAAATGTATGTTTCCTATACTAATATCACAGATAATAAAAGTAAACAACTTTACTAATTTACCATCTAGAAGACATATTGATAAAACTAAACACAGAAACAAAAAGTCATCTTTAAAATGTAGCTCAGCAGAATATGCTCTTCTTATCTTCTTGGGTAAATACCAATGTGACAGACATACAGACCAAGGGAGACTAGTTCACAGAGTATTTAAAAGGCGGTCTGAAACAGAAGTTTTACAAAGAAAGCATAACGGTCACAGAGGCAGGAAACTGTCACTACTGACTACCTTCCCCTACAGCATCAGTGATTGCTAATTAACCATCTTGAGATGTAATGTTTATCTCAAATTTCCTTTAGATGACCAATTTGCAATTGTTTTTAATCCTATAAGATCAGTAACTTTACAACTAAATAGAGCAGATGGCCATTTCTGCTAAAAATTAATGGAATGTTTCTTGGTTAGCAAATATTGATTATAACATCTTTTTTGTCGGGAGGAGAAAATCAAGTTTTTAGAAATTCATGTGCCCAATAAACTCAAATCTACCTTTTAAAAAAATATACATTTTGAGGATGCAATAAATTCCCCTTATAAACAGTAAGATTCATCATCACAGTTTCAGAAAATGTTAGAATATGACACATTTTCAGGATCAACAGATACATTTTAAAACCACTCCTCCCTTCCCCTCCACACCCCCATTCCAGTATCTACTAGCTTATTCTACAAAGCAAAGCTGCTTCATGCAAGCATCCACTAGAAACCAGCACCACCACCTGTTCCTAAAACAGGATAAACAGAATAGTAAGAAAGCTAGAGGTGACTAACACACTGTACAAGAAGGTGCTCTACAACTATGGGCATGCAGTGACTGTCAAGCAGGTGAACAGAGGCTACAATACCAACAGGAGCCAAAAGCTCCAAGCAGAAAGCCTAACTCCCTGGTTCATCCCAGCAAGAGCTCCCAGTGTGAATAACTAAGAATCACCGAAAGAACTAAGGATTGTTACAAAAGAAACTCTCAGGAACAAAGTAGCAGTTATAAAATGCTAAGTTCTTCTATAAACAATAAATCTATATGAACTAGATAAAGCTGTATTTTTCATTAAGATTTGTTTGTTCCACTATAAAATTTTCAGTTTAATTATATATATATATATATGTATTTCAGTAAACATAACTCAAATATAGGGCACCTTTATAATAATTACTAATCCTACAGTCAAGAGATCTGAGCTCTACTTATACACATTAACAAAAGAGTACAGATCATTTCCAACTTCTACAATCTTCATGTTTACAACTCATTTTTGTTTTAACAGGGAGCATGTCATGCTTTTTTGTCTTTGTTTTGCTCTCTATGAATGTCAATGTTACTACTAAAAACTGAGCCTACTCTTCCATGTGAGAAAAATACAATAAAAATATTTTAGAAATTTGGAGAAATTCTAACTAACTAGGTCTAAACAAGATTCAAACATCTTATAACAGTTCAAACCTCAAATAGTAATGACTCAAAGATCATCATAAAAATCTTCCAAAGTGAGCCAGGCGGTGGTGGCCTTTAATTCCAGCACTTGGAAGGCAGAGGCAGGTGGATCTCTGTGAGTTCAAGGACAGCCTGGTCTACAAGAGCTAGTTCTAGGACAGGCTCCAAGGCTACAGAGAAGCCCTGTATCGAAAAACCAAAGAACAAAACAAAACAAAAAAAAACTTCCAAAGTGAAGTTATTAAAGATTGGAGAGTCAATTTATTTAGGTAAATGAAAAACTATTTCGTCAGCCATAATGTTTTAGTTCCTATGAAATTGATTAGGGTCTCTATACTATTAATTTCCTAGAACAATCAGAATAAAATTGTGTGTGTGTGTGTGTGTGCACATGCACGTTTTCCTCTATCATTCTACTTTTTCTAGACAGAGTCTCACTATGTAACCCTGGATGGCCTGACATTTGGTATACAGACTAATGTGGCCTCTGCCACCCAAGAGCTAGGATTAAGGCATAAGCAACCATGTTTGGCTATATGAGGTCAGTTGGGGGGGGGGGTTGGTTTTTGTTTTTTAAAGACAGAGTTTCTCACTGAAACTGAAGCTTAGCCATTTGGTAAAGCTGAGTACCCCACAGAGACCATAGGATTCTTCTATCTCTGCCTCTCAGTTTTGAGATTAAGGGCTCATACCAGCATGCTTGGCTTTTTATATGGAGCTAGGGGGTCTAAACTCAGGACCTCAAGTAGCAAGCACTTTACCTACTAAGCCATTATTCCAGAACCCCAAGAATGAAACTTTTTACCCTAAGATATCTATAAATACAATAACACATGTAACATGTTTAACCTAATTTTGGTTCAGAAGATAATAAAGTTATATTTTAAGCCAAATGAGTATAGTAAATCAAACTCAACTCCGATGTTATAATTTCTGATCAATACAAATTCACACCATACATAGCTTTCTACTTGGTTGGGTTGCTCCAGGGTGACACATCTTATTCATTAAATTGATCAGTTCATTAACTGATGTCTGGGCTTTGCTGGAGATCAGGTGATAGCCTTGCATGCCCATGCTTGTTTCCTTTAGTGTTTTTAAGACAGGGTTTTACTTTCTAGTCTAGCCTAGCCTTCAAATATGTAAGCTCGTGTTGGCATAAACTATGGCAATTTTCATGCCTCAGCCTTCTAAATGAGCAACCACATCCATCTTAATTTTTGGTTTTTGGAGACATGGTCTCACAATACAGTTCAAGCTGGCCTTGAACTTGAGATAATTGTGTTCCACCACACCCAATTAAAATTTATAAAATACATGTATCTTTTCTATTACTGAACATAAAGGAGAGGGCAGCAGCTTTAAAGGCTCCCCTACCCCTAATTTTCAAGTGAATAATCTTTCAGTTAAAGTCTGAATTTATTTAAAAGGTATCATACTCTATATACCAGGTCAATAAACTCTGACCAGGAAGTCAAACACAGTTTATTGCCTGGTTCTGCATATTTACTAGAAAAATCTTACCCATTTTTATCTTGTTGTCTGTGATTGCTTTCACATGGTAGTGGTCAAGTTAGAGAGCTGCAAGCAACAGAGATTATGATCTACAAAGTCTATAATATTTATTATCTGGACCTTTACAAAAGCAAAAATAAAAAAACTAAGGATTCCTATTCTAGACCCTTTTAGGTATAATAATCAACATTTCTATGTCAGTACTAATTTAAATCCTACTTTTGCGTAATTTATCATTTGCTATGTACAGTTAAGGTGCCCTTGCCGGGCAGTGGTGGTGCACACCTTTAATCCCAGCACTTGGGAGGCAGAGGCAGGCGGATCTCTGTGAGTTCGAGACCAGCCTGGTCTACAAGAGCCAGTTCCAGGACAGGCTCCAAAGCCACAGAGAAACCCTGTCTCAAAAAACCAAAAAAAAAAAAAAAAAAAAAAAAAAAAAGGTGCCCTTATTTGAGTACTATTAGACTTAGCTTTTGTTGCTGTGTTCACTGAGGCTTCTCATGTACAAGCCATTACATGGAAAAAAGCTGTGAAGGTTAGCTTTAGATTAGCAAAGACTACTTGGAGAAGATCTGCTTGCTGTTTATTTTCTTATTGCTGCAAAAATTACCATTTCGGAGTCACTGTGAGAGGCCTGACCCAGGCTGGATACAGGCCCTAGCTCAGAGTGAGAAGCTTGGTCAAGGGAGAGAAGGGGCTCAATAATGTCATCGTAATCATCTTCCTCTGTATCCCCCTCCCCATCGGGAAAAGTACCTCTAGTCAAGAAATCGGAGCGCGTCCGCGCCATTCGAGCTTTCTTTTTATGGGCCGGTCTGGCAACCTGCTTGACCAAATGATAAAACAAATAACACAACAATGTTTTGTCTTTGTAATTTGGGAGAAGATGCCAATGAAAGAGGGCTCATGAAAGTCTGGAAACTTCCCTCCACCCCAACCATGCCCTGTTCATTAGCAGAAGTAACAGGAATGACCAAAGAGAATCCATACACATTACTGTGAACAACAGATAACGATGGAAGCTAAGTCTGCACTATTCTCCATAGTGAACTAAGTCACCCTTCACTACCACAGGTCTCACCAAAGTCACCTAAACAAACTGTGCTTTTTTGCCTTAGTGACTTCTCTCTTTTATACAATTTATATTTTTAGGCACCATTCCTTGCCTAGTACATACCTTCCTAGTTATAAAGGGCTCAGTCTATATAGCTTCTTTCTCTAAATTAACTTGGGAATAAATGGGCAGACATGGTGTTCTACCTACAAGAACAGTAACCTCAAAATAAGGTACACCTATCTTAATTAAAAGATAAACAGGATCCAATACTTACCTCTCGTTGGCCCGGCCCTGCAAATTTAGATTTCCAAACTGGTTCATCTTGTTTGTGAACTTGAGGATTTCCACTGTGTATACTTTAAATAAAACAAACAGGGTCACATTTCAATTTCTAGCTGATATTCTATTGAAGTAGTCCTAAAGTATAGCAAGAATTTTGTTTTTGTTTTTTGAAACTGTCTCTCTATGTAGCCCTGGCTACACTGGAACTCAACAAGCTGATGAGGCATCCCTTAGACTCACAGAAATCTGCCTGCCTCTGTCTATTAAGTGTCAGGATTAAAGGCGTGTGCCACTACACACAGCTATGAATATAATTTAACAAGACAGGAAAAGTCAAAGAAGCCTAGAAAATTCTGTAGTTCCAGATCTTAGTCAATTCCAAAATTAGATTTATTATATTAATCTTCATAGTCATCCTCATAGTCTTTAACTGTGCATGTGTGTGTAGTTTTGTATTTAGGCATGTGCTCATGAATGTATATAGGCAGGTGCACATCTGTGTGCTATCCTGTGGAAGCTAGAGGACAACAATGGATGTCCTGCTGTGTTATTATCTGCCTTGTCATCATTAGACAGGATCTCTCACTGAACCTGGAGCTTACATTTTTGGCCACACTGACTGGCCAGTATTCTCCAGCAATGTTCATACCTTCTGGTCTCAATGCTTCTGGCCCCCAAAATGAGGGCTACAGATGTGTGCAGCCACACTCAGCTTTAAAGTGGGTGCTGGAGATCCAAACTCATGTCTTCATGCTTGTGCAACAAATGTTCTTATCTACTGAACTACCTCTCAAGTTCCTAGATTTCTTGTTCTTACATAATCAATACTATAGTCAAGAATCTACATGCGGGGCTGGAGAGATGGTTCAGCAGTTAAGAACACTGACCTCTCTTCCAGGGGACCTGGGTTCAATTCCCAACACCCACATGGCAGTTCACAATTGTCTATAATTCCAGGATCCAACACCCTCACATAGACATATACAGGAAACACCAACGTGCACAAAATAAAAATAAATTACTTAAAAAAAAAAAAAAGAATCTATGTGCATGGTGAGTTCCTAGAGGTCACTGTGGTGATAATCATTGAGTACATTACACTATGGCAGGCTATGTTTAAGAAAGGCAGCAACAAAACTAGTTAAGAACCAAGGCAAACCAGGCGGTGGTGGCACATACCTTTAATCCCAGCTCTCCTGAGGCAGAGGCAGGTGGATCTCTGTGAATTCAAGGACAACCTGACTAGTTCTAAGATAACCAGGGCTGTTACCTAAAGAGATCCTGTCTCGAAAAACAAAACAAACAAACAAAATAGAACCAAAGTGAATTCAATGAGAAAATAAAAATTCTAAATCTCTCACATCCTTAGGATACTTGTTTTAAACAGGCTTTTCATATAATCATTTTATATGATAGTAATAAGGATCTTGTTTTACTTTGGGATGGTTCCTATTGGTTAGGAAAAAAAATCATTTCTTAAACTCTTCTAAATTTTCATCCACAATCTTAACTTTATTTTTTTAATTTTTTAAAAATATTTATTTATTTATTGTGTATACAGTGTTCTGCCTGCCTATATGCCTGCAGAAGAGGGCACCAGCTCTTAATACAGGTGGTTGTAAGCCACCATGTGGTTGCTGGAAATTGAACTCAGGACCTCTGGAAGAGCAGTCAGTGCTCTTAACCACTGAGCCATCTCTCCAGCCCCTATTTTTTTAATTTTATTTATTTATTTTGTTTTTTTTTTTTTTGAGACAGGGTTTCTCTGTAGGTTTGGAGCCTGTCCTGGGACTAGCTCTTGTAGACCAGGCTGGCCTCGAACTCACAGAGATCCACCTGTCTCTACCTCCATCCACTATCTTAACTTTAAAACTTGAGGCAATGTAGAATAATACTAGCAATGGCAGGATATGAATTGTTATTAAGCAAAACAAAGTATCTACAAACAATACAGACATTCTAGTGTTGGATTGTGAACATTTAATTTTGTCTGAAAAATTCAGGGATAGGACTGCTTTATTAAAATTCTATGTAGAAATAAAGAGTGTTAGAATCTGAAGAAAATTTGAACAGTATCTAGATTTTTGTGGCACTAATTATTTTGACTAATTAGTAGTATGGGTTTTAAAATTCATCCTTAGACTATAAAATCCTTGGGAATCATGACTTAACTACTAGCATTCAAAACAGACAATAACTTATAAAACTAGCTGATAAGTTAAGACACTTTTCTATTAGAAATATTTTACTTTCATGAGGGGTTATAAGAAGTTATCTTAGACTGGGGAGATCACTCAGCGAGTACTAGCTGTGTTAAGTCTGAAGCTTAATAAGCATGTATGATGCTCCAGGTTTGATTCCAAGCATCAGAATTAAACAAAACAAAATAACACACAAAAAAATAATAAAAACCCTAAGTTAGAAAACAGTTCATGTCTGCCATGAGTTAAAATTCTTTCCTTGTGGTTATCATCGCTTAAAGGAAACACCTAATTTATAAAATAAAAAAGAATTCCCACTTAAAATAGATGCATAAAGCAGCTTGACCTTCAGAAACATAAGATAGATTTGGGCATAGTGGTGCATGGCAGTCCCAGGTTGCAGGCAGATTTCTGTGAGTTTAAGATCAGTCTGGTCCACAAAGTGAGTTCCAGGCCAGTGTGGGCTACATGGTAAGGTACTGTTTCAAAAATACAGAAAAACAAAACAAATCAAAACAAAAAACCTCTAACAGCTGGATAGTGGTGGCACATGCTTTTAATCCCAGCACAAAACCCTATAAAGTAAAAGATAGCAGCCAGCAACTGGGGAAAAAGCTGTTTAGTGAGTGAGTTTCAGTACTAAAGATGAAAAAGACCTGTTGTATAACAACTTTTTTTTTTTGTTTTGTTTTTGTTTTTTGAGACAGGGTTTCTCTGTGGCTTTGGAGCCTGTCCTGGAACTAGCTTTTGTAGCCCAGGCTGGTCTCGAACTCACAGAGATCCACCTGCCTCTGCCCCCCCGAGCGCTGGGATTAAAGGTGTGCGCCACCACCGCCCAGCAACAACTTTCATACAACTAATATTACTATATCATACACTTAAATTTTATGATAAAAGATATTAATGAAGAACATAAATAGGCCAATAGCTGTGACAAAACATGGTAAGTTCTGAAAAGTCTTGAAAATAACCAGATTGAATCACTCCACTTCATAGCTCTACATCGACCAGCACATGCTGAATGCCTGGAACATTGACAAGCACCATATTGTCCTTTGCAAATGCTTTTCAATTAATGAGGACAAATACAAAGAAATGTGCTATCTACACTCAAAGATTCCTAGGTTATAACTATTCATACTTTACACAGAGAAAAATCACAGATTAGATAGTGTAGCATGCATATAGACAAGAATGGAACACACACCAAAAAAGTGCTTCAACAAACTACCCTAGGAAAGTTCCTACTTAACATATAAAATACCAATTTTACTTACAGTGGAATGATCATATTGTCTTTTGGTGTGAAAAAAATGGCTCTTGAATTTCCCCCTCTGGAAGGGTCATCAGGTCTGTGGCCGTAAGAGTGAGTTGACCTAAAGTGTTCTCTTTCTGTAATGCGATTATTAGAGAGTTTACAAACATGTTGGGTGCCTATTCTTTCTGTCTTGGATAATTCCTTGGCAGTCTTAGATTGGCATGGGCTTCCTTTTCTTTCAAAGAAGAGAGTGACAGGTCGGTCTTTCGGAGGTAAATGAATGGAGGAACTATCTTTTGTGGCAAGAGCTGTGACTGCTGATGGGGAACCTTGTACACCAGCTTCTCCCTCACTTGGGGTATTTTGGATATGCAGAGAAGATGGCCTCTCTACTCTTTGTCTTGGCTGATAAAAGGATGGTGCCAAGTGAGATTCCTCAGTGCGTGCCTGTTCAACTGTCTTGAAGGCTTTACGTTCCTTCTCTAAAATATCTGTCTGTTGACGAATCTGTTCCATCATTTCTTTTTCATTCTGCTGCTGTAACTGCTTTTGTCTTTTCTCCTTTTCAGTATTCAGCTTTTCCAACTTCTTAAGCACGGTAGACGAAGCATCTGTATTCAAAGGAATCACTTGATCTCCTGAGAACTGACACTTCCTGGATTCACTGTTGATATCTAAAGTAATAGCTGTATTCAAAGTGGCTTCTCTTTCCAGCAGTTTGTTTCTTTGGATACTTGTGTCTGGTTGGGAACTTGTTTTTAGAGATTCTTGATGGGGAATATAAAAAAATGTAGGTAGACTACTTGAAACCAAAGAGTCTCTCAGCTGGGGTTTACAGGTGATAGGTTCAGAACAGACCAGCTTTTCCTTAGCAGTCCCATTCTTCAACTGCTCTGAGTCACAAGATGCTCCTTTTCTAGTCAATACAGAGCTAGTCTCCCTTGAGGCACTGAGGACATTGTCTTGTGAATGGAATTTTGGATTAGTAGATATATTGGGTAATGAAATCTTCAATTCTCCCTCATCTAAAATGAGGGACTCTGGTTTGCTCTGTTGGCTTTCATCATAAGTCAGAAATTCTAAGCTTCCTTGTGAACTCTCACTATCAGGTGTACCCTGTGGAGACTGCAGGCCTTCAGGCGCCAGTTCTGAAGACCATCTACGTTCCTCTGAAGGAGACATACCACCAAGAGAGCGAACTTTCAGCAATTCTAAGCTAAATATGGCTTGCTCTAATTCTCTCATTCTCCGACTTTCCCTTTTGGCTCGACCTACTTTTTTCTGATGGAGATCCTCCAAGGACTTGGGTCTCTGTCTTACAATCACTTCTCCCTGCAAGTCCATACCACTTTGGCTTCTGCCTCTCTCTTGCTGCTTGTCTGGAGACTCCTTTGAGAAATCCATGGAACTTTCATGGCTAATTCGATTACTCTCTATCACAGATTTACATTCCTCTATGGCTTTCACTCTGTTGTCAAAAGAACGATCCTCCCACTCAGAAGGGTCTGAACCCTGAATTTCTAGAGTTCCACATGCCTTGATATGCACCACTCCATGCTCTAGTTTTGTTTCTTTCAGCCTTTGCTCTTTTAAAGCTTTATATCTATACAAAAATAGACAAAATGGATTAGAGAATTTAATTTACTATAATTTTTTTAATAGAAATACTTTTTTGAGATGGAACCTTGCTACCACCCTTAATTATGTTCAAAGTTGACCTTAAACTGCAGGCTCATGTAATCTTCCTGCCTCAGTCCCCTATTTAGCGAGGACTAGAATGTACCACTGTATTCACCTACAAAAACTAACTTGATTATACTAGGTTGAATTATCCTCTTCTTTATACAAGTAATTCCTAACTGGATAGCCTCAACAAAATGTTAACTGAACTAAAGATACATCAATAGTGTGATTTTAATATAGTACAATAGAGATCAATGTTCCCAAGGTTAAAAAAGGAGGCCGGGCGGTGGTGGCGCACGCCTTTAATCCCAGCACGGGAGGCAGAGGCAGGCAGATCTCTGTGAATTCCAGGCCAGCCTGGTCTACATAGACCTAGTGCCAGGACAGGCTCCAAAGGTACAGAGAAACACTGTCTCAAAAAACCAAAAAAAAAAAAGTTGAATATTTCCAAATTTATAGGATTAAACCATATGTACAAGTTTTTTTCTTGGCAGTTATAACCACAGGTCATGGAAGTTTCCAAATTGATTTAATTCAATGAACATTTATATAACTTCTGTTATAGCCTAGACATTGCAGGTAAGAACTGGTAGAAATTTATCACAGTCTAGTGATTAAAAAAAAAACAAACATAATAATGAAAGTATTAAAGGTTTAAATAAAGGAGCTATGAAAACAGAAGAACCAACTGCTTCATTAACATAGATTACCTTTGTCTTGCTCTGAATCCTCTGTATGTTGATTGTAAAAGGATAATTTTGTTCCTTTGTTCTTTGTACTTCTTACTTTGCCTGTAGCTCCTCCACCTTGCCTGTATACAGGTAGCAGCTCTGTGTCGGCATCTACACAGTTCCCTCCATCTCTGCTGGATAATGACAGCTGCAGCTCGTAACTCCAAGTATCGCTGTCTCTCTAAGTGAGCACGCCAGGAAGCTTGGAGAACGGACGCTGCACTAGCCATAATCAAAGCATCTTTCTTCACAGTCACATTTCTGACGTGCTTCTGATTTAGATAATTCCTCCAGAAACGCTAAGGGCAAAGAGAAAACGTCTGTCAGGTTATCATTTATAGAATAGGTAAAAAAGGCTATGTCATTAGCACTTTAAGTATATAAGCAACTAACTTGTTGTTGGCGGTTAATAAAAATAATAATATTATAATAATGTTAACACTTTCTATGCTGCCACTGAGTTGTGTTGATGTTCTCGTTGGTCTGAGTTTGGTCTCACCCGCAAGCTGTTGCCGTGCCCACAGAAGGCACTACTGCTGCAGGTGTAATGAAAATTGGTACTGCTTTAGAAGAGGTGTTGAAGATCACCTCTTCTAAGAATGACTTAACAGGTGGGATTCACAAAGTTGCCAAAGCCTTAATCAAGTGTCATGCCCATCTTTGTGGACTTTCACCCAACTAATGAGCCTATATATGCCAAGTTGATGGAGGCCCTTTATGCTAAGCACTAAATCAATGCTATTAAAGTTGATGGCAACAAGAAACTAGGAGAGTGGAATGGCCTCTGAGAAAATTCATCAAGCGTAAAAAAATTTCATATAGTAGTGGTTGATGATAAAGTAAAAAACTTCAGGTAAGGCTATTATCCAAGAATACTGCAAATGTAAGCTAATAAGTAAAAACTTGGCTTTTTAGAAATAATTAAAAATCTTTTTTTGCTTATCAAAAACAGCTATTTTAAATTTGAGGCCAACCTGATCTACAGAGTGAGCTCCAGAACAGGCTCTAAAATTACATAGAGAAACCCTGTCTTGAAAACAGCCCCAGCCAGGCGGTGGTGGTGCACGACTTTAATCCCAGCACTCGGGATTAAAGAGGAAGGCAGATCTCTGTGAGTTTGAGGCCAGCCTGGTCTACAAGAGCAAGTTCCAGGACAGGCTCCAAAGCTACAGAGAAACCCTGTCTCGAAAAACCAAAAAAAAAAAGAAAAGAAATGAAAACAGCCCCACCACAGATATTTTAAATAATATAACCTAGCTGAGGTTAATTATACAATTTAAATTTTTTAGATGTTTTCAGGTTCTATAGATTAATTAGTCAGTTCTATTTTCTCAATCATTCATTTATCCATTCATTCATTCATTTATTTTTGACAGGGTCTCTCTACTATAGCTATGACTGTCCTGGAATTCTATGTAGACAAGCTGGCAGGCTGGCCTTTAAATCCCAAGGGGTGACCTGCTGTTACATTCAAGGTAATCTATTGGGTGTCACACGCATTTAAGAAATGATTATAATTTATTCTTGCCTCTGAAGTTTCATTATTATTTCAATGTTTCACAGTAAAATGGTTCTGGTTACTAAATGAAGTCCAAAGTCACTCTTACACAAAGAATCTTAGTCTCATCCCACCTGGATAATAACAGATGCCTGTCTCAAATGGAGGAACTGCTGCCTAGAGATCAAGACCCTAAACCACCGCTGCAATAGTACGATTCTACGAAGCACTTCCTGATGAAGCAGATCTTGTAAGTGCTGTCGTTCATGCTCCTTTAGGAAAACCTATGAGAAGGAAGAAAAAGGGATAAAGCTTAAGAAGAAATGAAAACTATTCATGAATTATTGTTTCTGGGGTAAGCTTCTCTTTCAGAAAAGGACACATATAATGGCAGACATGCAAATAAAGTACTGAAAGATAGTTCTACCACACTTGGCAGTGGTGGTGCAAGCCTTTAATCATAGCACTAGAAAGGCAGAGACAGGCAGATCTCCGTGAGTTCAAGGACAGCCTGGTTGACAAGCGCTAGTTCCAGGACGGCCAGGACTACACAGAGACTACCCTGTCTCAAAAACCAAAAATAGTTCTATCACCTGAACTAAAGTAATCATTTTCAAACTGAAACATGAGAGAGGAGATGGGGAAAATTAGAAAATGTACCAAATTTCTATTGTCAAACACTCTGCTACATTACTGTTTCTCATCTGGAAAAGTCATTGCGTAAAATGACTAGTCAATATGTCATAATTTTTTAAAATTTTGGAATGGGGAAAAACTGATAACTGCCAATCTTAAAAAGTGAGTACAACCTGAAGGAACCAACAGTAACATCTATTTGACATCTAAAGTGCACTAAAAGCTTCTTCATTCCCAGAGTCAAAAGCAACTATAAAATAGATAGATCTCTTTGAAATAGAACTTATGGTTCATCTTGCATATGCAATGCAGAAGTGTTCCCTTTTCCCCACAACCTCTCCAGCATAAGTTGTCATCAGTGTTTTTGATCTTGTCCATTCTTACAGGTGTAAGATGGAATCTCAGAGTTGTTTTGATTTGCATTTCTCTGATGACTAAGGATGTTGAACATTTCCTTAAGTGTCTTTCAGCCATTTTAGATTCCTCTGTTGAGAGTTCTCTGTTTAGGTCTGCACTCCATTTTTTTATTGGATTACGTGATCTTTTGTTGTCCAATTTCTTGAGTTCCTTGTATATTTTGGAGATCAGACCTCTGTCTGATGTGGGGTTAGTGAAGATCTTTTCCCATTCTGTAGGCTGGCGTTTTATCTTGTTGACCGTGTCCTTTGCTTTACAGAAGCTTTTCAGTTTCAGGAGGTCCCATTTATTAATTGTTTCTCTTAGTGTCTATGCTGCTGGGGTTCTATTTAGGAAGTGGTTCCCTGTGCCAATGCGTTCAAGTGTACTTCCCACTTTCTCTTCTATAAGGTTCAGTGTGGCTGGCTTTATGTTGAGGTCTTTGATCCATTTGGACTTGAGTTTTGTGATAGATATGGGTCTATTTTCATTTTTTTACATGTTGCTATCCAGTTATGCCAGCATCACTTGTTAAATATGCTTTCTTTTTTCCATTTGGTATTTTTTGCTTCTTTATCAAAGATCAGGTGTTCGAAGATGTGTGGATTGATATCTGGGTCTTCTATTCGGTTCCACTGGTCCTCCTGTCTGTTCTTATGCCAATACCGACCAGGAATTCTATGATTAATACTGATTACAATATTTTATTTTAGGTTGCGGGGTTGGGTAGGTCAGGTAACAATTGTACAGTCAGTTCTCTTCTACCTACCACATGGGTAAACTCAGGTCATCAGACATGAGGGCAAGCACCTTTTACTACTAAATCATTAAAAAAGAAAAGGCCCTATGAGGTCAGTTAAGAGGGTTTGCTGGGTAAAAGTGCTTGGTATGTAAGCATAAGAACCTGAGTTTTGTCTTATGAACCTAAGACAAAGGAGGACAAACTCTTGAAAATTGTCTTGCATGGGTGCGCTAGCATTCATACATTACCCATATACAAATACAATAACAACAACAACAATAATAAAAATAATAAATAAAATTTTGGGGCCAACAAGATAGCATAGTGGGTAAAGGTACTTACCGATAAGCCTGACAACTTAAGACTCATTGCTGGGATCCACATGGTAAAGGGAGAGAATCAAGTTCACAAGTTTTCCTCTGACCTCCACACTCATGCCATGGCACATCTGTGCCCATACACATACATATACACACAAATAAATAAAAGCATAAATTTAAAGCCACCTAGCTTAATGAATTTGCTTGTAATATTTGATACATACTATCTTTTCATAAAACTCATGACAAAGAAGGTATTATGAAAATATAAAATGCACTCAATTTGACTAAGGCTCTATATACTTACCATCGTTTTTCCAACTTGGTAATTATCAGGATTAATATCAATTTTCCTGAAGAAACCCTGAATGTTAAATTTAGAAGGGATAATATTTCGGGGAAGAAGTACATGAAAGTGACTCACAAAATCCTAAAAAGTAAAAAGAAAATGATATCAAATCACAAAAGAACTAGATGAATTTTATACCCTAAACAAACAATAAGGGGTTTCTCAGTCGTTTAATAAATAAAAAAAAAAAATTCTTTAAAGCAAGGCAGTGGAATAGATCAGAATACACTGGAAAAGGGCAGGGGCCACATGAGTGAAGGTACTCTAGGGCATGCTTTCTCTTTTTTCTTTCATTTCTTTTGTTTGTTTTGTTTTGTTTTTCAAAGATTTCTCTGTAGCTTGGACCCTGTCCTGGAAATAGCTCTTGTAAACCAGGCTGGCCTCGAACTCACAGAGATCTGCCTGCCTCTGCCTCCCTAGTGCATCACCTGATTTAGCAAACATTTTTATCAAATGAGAATAGACAAATAGGAATAGTCAAATACTGTATCACAGCATACACTCAACAGACTGCTGTACTTCCAAAAAATGAGTATTCTCTTAATGCTTTTTCAACTTTGTTTAAAAATGGTAAAATTAAAAAATGAGCCAGACATGGTGGCTCACACCTTTAATCCCAGCACTCATATGGCAGAAGCAGGTGAATCTCTGAGAGAGTGTGGTCTACAAAACAAGTTTCAGAACAGCCAGGGCTGTTACACAGGTATATAATAAGTAAAATATGTAGAAATAATTTATGTTTGTTTAATTAATATTTTGTGTTTTTGCAAATAAAGCTTGCCTAAAGATCAGAGTATAGAGCTACGCCACTAGAGGCCAAGGAGTGGTGGTACACACTTTTAATCTCAGAATTTGGGAGACAGAGGCAGATGGATCTCTGTGAGTTCAAGGCCACCCTGGGCTATACTAGACTGATCCAATCTCAAAGAGTCAGGTGATGTTGGCTCACACCTTTGATCCCAGTACATGGGAGTCACATGTCTTTAATCCCAGCATTAAAGGGGTTGGAGACTGGAAGGGATATGGTTGGGTGGAGAGAGAACTATAAAGTGGGAGGAGACAAGAGCTCAGTGCAGTCAGAGGTTTGTAGCGACAGATACGGTCTGAGGATGCAGTCTAAGGAAGCAGGCTGAGGTCAACACTGCTCTTTTGGTCTGAGGGTTCGGTAGAGGTAAGAGGTCTCTGTAGTGGCTGGCTGCTCTGCTTCTCTGATCTCTCAGCTTTCACCCACTAATATCTGACTCTGGATTTTTTATTAAGAATAATTGGAATTTGTGCTACAAATTCACTTGATATGAATATACATGTATTATATATATTTAAATATAAAGTATATAACCTGGAAAGAATACTTGGAGCTATATCCTGATTGACGAATTCGAACTGTCTCCAGCATTCCAGTGTAGCGAAGCTGTCTTAGTACCAAGGCATCATTGAATCTTAAGGGCAGCTAAAACAAAGAAAGAAAAAGGTTAATAGATCTCCAAATTCGGATTCGTCTTAAAAGTACAGCTGACTTTTGAGTATCCAGACTGACAAACTATCTACACATTATATTTCAACAAACTATAAATAAGGGCACTGAAATAGAAAAGGTTAAGGGTAAAAATTTCTAACCATGAAAATGCTAAATAATTTTTAAAGAAACATAGACTATATCTAAACAGAAGAGGTTAACTAGTATTAATAGCAATACAATTTTCAGAGAAAAAAATCTTTTCTCTTCTAATGGAATTTCAATTACTTGTCCCGTAGATTCTAGTACATGTTGAATCAAATCCACAAACACCTTATAGATGGGTAATATGGAAATTAAAAGACTAGCTATAAATAATATTTATGAAATATAAATTTCCATATAAAAACTATACATAATTCCTCTCTATTCCCTTTTAATGGAATTCGAACTTTGTTATGAAGTAACCAGAGTGATGTGCTGTCTTATACAGAATACTTTTACCTTTTCTGCATTGGAGCGAATACATTTTACAAAATACGGTTCTGCTTGATCAAGTGTCTCCATCAGCTTGCTTAAGGAGGCCTGCAATAAAAGTAGTGTCATTGGTATGCTTTTACTTAGGAATTGACAAGTGACTTATAAATATAAACAAGTGTGGCAAAATGTGGAAACAACCTTCTATATATACATAGAAGGGTTTGTTTCTGAAAAGGAAATTGTGTACATTTCCATTCTGGTTAAATCAAGAATTTGCTGAGGATAAGGAATGCAGTTTAAACTTAATCTTAAAGCTGAGGCCCTGGCAATAGTCATTATTGCAGATGCATTTTAGAATACTCTAAATAAGCTGGGCGATGGTGGCGCAAGCCTTTAACCCCAGCACTTGGGAGGCAGAGGCAGGAGGAGCTCTGTGAGTTCGAGGCCAGCCTGGTCTACAAGAGCTAGTTCCAGGATAGGCTCCAAAGCCACAGAGAAACCTGTCTTGAAAAACCAAAAATATAAATAAATAAAAATAGTGATAAAAAAGAATAAATAGAGAATGATTTTTCACTATTCTTCATATTTCATTAAGTAACAATATTCAAATGCATTTTTTTAAAAAATAAAAGCAAGGTAGTTTTTTCTTTTCTTTTTCCTCTTTGTTTTGAGATAGGACCTTGATACTTGTTCAAGCTCAGCCTATAACAAGCTATGTAGGTCAGGCTGACCTTAACTTGTGATGCTCCTATGTCAGCCTTCTGAGTGCTGTGATTACAGGCATATGTCACCATGCCCTGCATTCATATTCTTACATTCTTGCCAGTTTTAGAAATCACTCAGAAAAGAACCACTACCTTAAATGAATTTTAATGTTTGTGAAGTATGTAGTGATGCTCTCTCTTCTATACTTGGTTTTATATATATCTCAATTAGTTGGGATAGAGGAGTATCAGTTTTTGATCTGCTCAAAAACCAGAGCTTTTGTTTTACTTAATCTCCATCTCCTTCAATAGTCTTCAGGTTTTCTTTTTAAGAATTTTTTAAAAAAGATTTATTGTATTTTTAGTTTTGTGTGTGTGTGTGTATACTAGAGTCCTGCGGCCCACAAAGGCCCGAAGCATCAGATTCTTTGGAGGTGAAGCTGGGGTGGTTGTGAGGCACCCCTTATATTGGTGCTGGCAACCCAACTAAAATCCTCTGCAAGTACATTTGCACTTTAAACTGCTAAGCCTTCTCTCCAGACCCTCTTGTTTATAACTTCACAGACTTCTATATATCTTTGTTATTTTCCTTCTTTCTTCTTGCTTAGGGTTAAATGTATCCTTCGCTTTCTATTTTATTAAAGAAAAACCTCTGATTCTTGGGTATACAACCTAACTCATTTTCTAATAAAAGTACTCTCAATTCTACGGCTTCATAGGCAATGAATCACATTACATCAATGATCTTCAGCTTACTTTGATCCTTCAACAACAAACATTAAGAAACAGATTGTAGCCGGGCGGTGGTGGCGCACGCCTTTAATCCCAGCACTTGGGAGGCAGAGGCAGGAGGAGCTCTGTGAGTTCGAGGCCAGCCTGGTCTACAAGAGCTAGTTCCAGGACAGGCTCCAAAGCCACAGAGAAACCCTGTCTCGAAAAAACCAAAACAAAAAAAAAGAAAAAAAAGAAACAGATTGTATTTAGCAAGAGTAGAAAAAGTAATAACCTGAAACTGGGCGCTGATACTGGGAGGTTTCTTCTTCTTGTGTAGATGAAGAAGGGATTTGGTAATCCGATCCTGTAGGGTGAGTCTTGTCAGATGCTTCAAAGAATTTACCTCCAGCAAGTGCTAAAGAGAAGGGGAAAACTATATATATACACACATACACACATATACTTACATATGATAAAATATCATCAGCCACTTTTCATTATTTCCAATTGTGAGAAATATTTTATTCTACCAAAGGTGGTTAGTCTGACAAGGGCTCTCCCCCTTTCCCTCTATGTCAATAAGCCAATCATGTCAGAGTGTGAAGCCCAGTACCCATCAATAGGATGAGACACCACCTACATGAGGTCTAAAAGATAAAGCCATTTTTGGCAAAATTGGTTACTAGTTAGATTTGGGTTCTGGCATAACCTTTTTGCAAAAAGAGCAATCACCTTGAAGGCTTACTCTTGTAGAATATTATTTTAACCCTGTATAGATGTATTACATTTGTTTTCGCTGCATAACATTAACTGTATAAAAGTGTGTTACTTTTGTTGATGCTGCATTTGTTTAATTATACAAAGAAGTGTTGTATTTGTTTCACCTTGATTGCCTAAGGACCTTGACTGATCTAATAAAGAGTTGAATGGCCAATAGCTAGGCAGGAAAAATAGATATGGCTGGCAGGGAGAGAAAATTAATAGGAGAAGGAATCTTCCTCAAGGGAGGAAGAGGAAGAAAGAGGAGGAGGAGACAACGAGGGTGATGCCTGGAGCAAGAAGCTAAGCAGTCACCAGAAGCAGCAAAAGTAAGATATACAGAAAGAAAAGTAAAAAGCCCTGAGGAAAATGGTAGATGAAGACATATAGCTTAATTTAAGTTAAAAGAGCTAGCCAGAAAAGAGCTAAGCTAAGGCCAACCATTCAAAACTAGACTCCGTAACATGATTTGGGAGATGGTTGGTGACCCCAAATAAAGTCTGGTACAATTTTACTTTTACTTTGTTCATGTGTTCCTTTGTGCCACACTGTGAGCATTCATTTCCAATACTATGTATACAAACATTTCATGAATGATAAGATTAAATGAAAAATGTGAGTTAATAACCATTCTACTCTCCTCTTCCTCCAAAAGCTACAAAACCAAAAATTAAACTAAATTTCACAAACTAATGCATCTAGAGTTCTGGAAGTGGCTTAAATTTGCCAGTCAAATACTGTATGAAACTGGAAAAGTATAACTGAGGCAGAGGCAGAGGCTCTGGCTACTAGTCTAGTCTTTTGGCAAAATGCACACAAAGGCACTTTCAGCTTTCTCTATTACCAATCTCTGAGTGTTCAGAGGTAAAGTATAAGACATCTGTGTTCTCACAATTACTGCAGAGTAAATGCAGTTTATCTTTGTGATCTCCTCATTATACAACACATAGCAGTACCCATAAGCAGCTGGGTGCACTAGCATCTTCCTTCTTACTGGTTACAACTGGTGCTCACTCTGCAGTGATGTTTTTTACTACTCTTGAGTTTTAAGGCTTTAAATAGTCATGTGTCTTAACTAGTTACATCCTTTTTACTTTAAAAATATCTCCAGTAATTACCTTTTTGTATACTTAGTTTAGAAATTTTACAAATAATTACTCAATTCTCTCCAATTAAAACCAGACATATAATGTGACTAAATTCAATGAAACCTCGGCACTAAGAAAGAAATGGGCTGGAGAGATGGCTCAGTGGTTAAGAGCACTGGCTGCTCTTCCAGAGGTCCTGAGTTCAATTCTCAGGAACCACATGGTGGCTCACAACCATCTGTAATGAGATCTGACACCCTCCTCTGGTGTGTGGGCATACATGGAGGGAGAATGTTGTATACATAATAAATAAATAAATCTTTAAAAAAAAAAGAAATGAGAGATACAGCTTTCCCTGGAGCTCCAGGCATACATTAAGCACTGTTAAAAATCATTCTAGTAGTAAGGTTTTAAAGTTTTTATTGCAAACACTCCTGCTGTTCTTCTTCATCTAAATAAGTATTGGCATTGGAAGAAGGGCAATCTGATTCCTTGATTAGCAGCTGTTGGACTCTCCTTTGATGCCCTGGAAGCCTTAAGCAAAAGAATAGCCGGTGCCACTATGGCCCTGTTTTGAGCATTGCAAGGACAATCTGGCAAAATTAGATAGTGATTGGAGCTGACTACTCCAGCTCCTGGAAGCTTAGCCTAGCTAGGGGCTATTTCAAACAACTTGAACCAGAGACTGTTTGCTACAGTAAATTTCAATGAATTGTAGAAGACCTTGCAACATTTAAACCTAATCCAGAGAGGGATCAACTGCTTCAAGGGAATAGCAGTTAAATTGTTCTAACTGGTGGGAAAGATGAAAAGTGGCAACTGGTGCCCATAAACCTTTCTTTGTATGGGTGGTGTGCTGTGATTGGTTCACAAAGTGCACCTTGGTTGGCCCAACACACCTTCTCTTATTATAGGAAAGCTGCCCAGGTGCTGTGAGACACAATCTAATTCTGCCTCAACTAATGTTGAAATGCTGAACCCAATAAAACCCATCTCCTCTCAAGCTCACTTTCCTTATGTACTCTTAGTAGTGTAGACTGAGCTGTTTTATCTAATGAAGCAGCAGCAGAAAGAAGCATAGTGACAGCATCTGTCTCAGGTCCAACAGCAAAAGAAGCAAAGGCAGCTGAATGTTTAATGGCTGAACAAATAAAGTCAAGAGGTTAGCAGGTTAAGTGGGTAGGGATTACTGCATCACCAAAGGAGCCACTTCTACACTTTGAAAGGGTAGCCAGGACAGGAACAGGGGCAATAAAAATAGGACAGGGAGTTAATACTATAGGATAAAAGGCTATAAGGAGTCAAAGAAAGACCCTGGCTACTGGAAGAATTCCAGAGAAATGTCAAACCTTTAGGGTCAAGGGTTCCAGATACCCCAGGCTGCTATAACACTGGCCTTTGCCTATGCTAAGGTACATTCTGATTTGTTAGACCCATGCAGGGGCTCCAACGTTTGTAGGTCCCTATACCTAAGGCTTGGATAAAAGCTGTAACATTAAAAGTGCCATCTGATGCTTCTCCAATCTGCCTACTACCACTCACTGCTATCAAATACTAAATTATACATAAGCAGCCAAAGCCAGCATTGAAGAGACTCCTACCCACAATTTGTATTTGGCTAGAGCAAAGTGGTACACTTCTATCCTCTTAGGACACAAAAAAAGTGGTGTGAAAAATGGGTTTTCATTAGATATAAAATCGTTTGGCATCTTGATCTACAATTTTGAAGTCTCCAGAATTATAAGCAACAAACTAACTTATGTTTAGAAACTACCAGGTCCATAATATAGTAGTTCAAAGAAACTAATGTAACTCTCATGTTAAGGATGATACAAATGGGAAATAAAATTAACTCAAGATTTTATTCTGAGTAACTATAAAATTTGCTAGGGGAAGAACACAGTAAAAATCATTTGAGGTGTGAAAAATAAGAGAAAAAGAGGTTATCAAAACAGAAGTATACAATAGGGCATTTGATGGTTTGAATGATAATGTCTCCATAGGCTCATGTTTGAATGCTTGGTCCCCAGTTGGCAGAACTGTTTGTGAAGGACTCGGGTGTAACCATGTTGGAGGAGGTATGTCACTAGGGGGTGGGTTTTGAGGTTAAGAAAGCCTCATTCTCAGTTAGCTCTCACTGCATCATGGCTGTGGATCAAGATGTGAGCTCTCAGTTCTCCAGCCTGCCTGCTGCCATGCTCTATGACTCTACCCCTCTGAAAATGTAATCCTCAATGAATTCTTTCTTCTATATATTGGACTAGCCATGGTGTCTTAACAAAGCATCAGAAAAGTAACTAAGATAGAGCAATGCAAAATCATTACAAGAATATAGCTCCACAGAATAGTTTAAGAAAGGATATTAAAGAGAAGTGACCATATTGAGTTATGGGATAAAATAAAGCCTAAGAGGAAAACCCCCAAAAGGACTATTATTACAGTTATTATCTTGCAGATGGATTAAACTGTAACCTACTCAGAAAGTCTCATTTCAGGTGGATACTTCTGTGCATAAAACTAACCTGTTATCTAAAAGAAACACATGTCATCTCAGAACAAAATGCATACAAACTAAATGCTAAGTGTGGCACAATCCAAGAGTTCTGAGAGAAGGGCTCTTAAAATGACAAGATCTCAGAGAATTCTCTAGATCTCTTCCCTTCCTGACTCATCCAGCATTCATATCTGACTACTACTCACTACTTTTGTGAGCTCAACTTTGAGATTCCACATGTGAGATATTGTACAATTTGACTTCACCTGGATTTTTTCACTAAGGATAATCACCT
Source organism: Ondatra zibethicus (assembly GCA_004026605.1). Taxonomy (NCBI): domain Eukaryota; kingdom Metazoa; phylum Chordata; class Mammalia; order Rodentia; family Cricetidae; genus Ondatra; species Ondatra zibethicus. Next base: position 79,015 of record PVIU01008529.1, read on the forward strand.
TCAAGTTCATTCATGTGGCTGCAAATCACAGAATTCCTTTTTAAAGATTGAGTAGAATTCCACTATGGCTATAAATTACATATCCTTTATCCCACCCCTCAATTCGCTGAGTAGGCACTTAGACAAGATACCAAGATACAGAAATAACCTATTTTAAACACTTAACATTGTAATGCTGACTTCAGCTTTTGTGGACACGTAACCAGAAGAACTACTGGATTATGTGCTATATATGTTTTTACTTTTTTGTTGTTGCTGGTTTTTTTTTTCGAGACAGGGTTTCTCTGTAGCTTTGGTGCTTGTCCTAGAACTGGCTTTTGTAGACCAGGCTGGCCTTGAACTCACAGAGATCCGCCTGACTCTGCCTCCCAAGTGCTGGGATTAAAGGCATGCGGCACCACAGCCTGGCTGTGTTTTTACTTTTTAAAAAGGAATATCCAAGTTATTCTTAAAAAATATCTGTACTTATAATCCCCACTTTGCTGTGTCCCCCCAACCCCATTCCAACAAATGCTAAGGGTTGAACAAGCACTCTACAACTGACCTATATCCCCAGTTCAACTTCCAAGTTTATGATAATAGTTGTTCTAACTAGAAGTATGAACTGTTATCTCATCATGGGTTTTATTTGTACTCCTCTGATGATCAGTGATGTTAAGCATTTGGAAAATATGTATCTGTTGGCCATTTGCATGTCTCCTTTGGAGAAACATCTATCTGAGGACTTTTTAGTTGTCTGTACATATTTTGGCTATTAGCCCTTGATTAGACATATGGTTATATATAGCTTTTTAGTTTCATATACTACTATTTGTCTATTTTTTGCTTGTCTCCTGTGTATTTTGAAATAAGTAAGAAATCACTACACCCGCACAAGTGTCATCGAGCTTTTATACAATGTATTTAATTCATTAACGTACATTGGATATTTTGTATCTGAGGTGAGATTATGGTCCAGTTTCATTCTTTTACATCCAATTGTAAAAATGTTTTTTATTGAAGAGACTGTTCTATATCCAGTGTGTTCTTGATAACCTTTGTTAAAAATCATCATAAATATGTAGGTTTTTCCCCCTAGGTTCATTATAGTGTCCCATTATTGGTTGTGTCCTTTATTTTAAACGTCTCATATTTTATAGAGGGTATATGTGATATATGTATGTGCATGCTTGTGTTCAAGTATACACATTGTGGCTGTCAGAGGACAGCCTTGGGTATTGCCTTCAACTTTCATCTTGTCTGAAACAGTTCCTTGTTGCACTACTACACATGCCAGAAAGTCCATGAGCTTCTGGGGACTCTGTCTCCATTTCCCATCTTGCTGTACAAACATTAGAAACACAGATGCATGCTACTTACTGTATGCAGTATTATGTGGGTTCTTGGGATTTAAACTCAGGGCTTCAAGCTTATGCAGGAAGTACTTTTTCTCACTGAGTTACCTTTTAAGTCTATCTTTTTTGTAAATAGCTTTTAATACTATTTTGATTACTACAGTTCTTTAAGAACACAGATAACACAACATATCAAGCTTCATTCTTTTTGTTCAAGACTGTTTTGACTTTGTGCATTTCTGTCAGGATTATTTTTTCACATCTGTATAAAGTGACAATAGGGGCTATATCCCATATATAAATCTATCAGTCACATTAGGTGCTAAAAATTCTTAATAATAATTTTTCTAAGCCATGAATTGGAAAGCTCACTTTCCATTTATTGTGCTGTATATAATTTTCTGTATATAGATCTTTTACTTCTACGGCTCAATTTACTATGAACATTCTCTGTTTTATGGTGCTGTTATAAACAGAATTGTTTTTGTAATTTTTTTCAGATAATAGTCAGTTTATTAAAACATGATTTTGGGTGCTGGAGAGATGGCTCAGCGGTTAAGAGCATAGCCTGCTCTTCCAAAGGTCCTGAGTTAAATTCCCAGCAACCACATGGTGGCTCACAACCATCTGTAATGAGGTCTGGTGCCTTCTTCTGGCCTGCAGGCACACATGTAGACAGACTACTGTATACATAATAAATAAATAAATATAAAAAAAAAACAACCTGCCTTTCACCTCAACTACTGCAAAGACTCTATTCAGATGGTGGAGAAAACAGGACACTGGAAAATTGACAGCCTCGATTGCCTAAGACAAAAGGTAGGCTGGTCCTCCCATGAGTCCTTACTCCAGAGAAGCCTAAGGATCTTCTGGGACCTTGCCAGCCTGAAGACGGATGTTGCCCTATCACCTGCCCTGAACGGCCATGGAGGACCCCGGTGTGGCTGTCTAGGCAGACAGCAAGTACGTCTCTGTCATTTTTTAAAAAAACAAACAAACAAAAAAAACATGATTTTGATATTACATTCATCCTTTCAAACTTTACTGAATTCACTTATTATATCTAACAATGCTTAGAGGATTGTAGTGATATTTTGTTTGTGTTTTAACAAATAAAGCTTGCACGAAGAGTGCAGCGCTAAGTCACTAGAGGCCAGGGAATAGCAGCACACACCTTTAATCCCAGGACTCAAGAAATAGAGGCAGACAGAACTGAGTTCAAGACCACCGTGGGCTACATGAAATTGATCCAATCTAAAGGAGGAAACTGAGCTCACATAAAAGTGATCACACCACTTGGGATAACACACCTTTAATTCCAGCACTAGGGAGTTAGAAACAGGAAGGGGAAAGGCTGGACAGAGAGAGGAATATAACATAGGAGGAGACAAAAGCTCAGGCAGGATTGCCCCTTTGATCTAAACAATGGTGAAGATAAAAGGTCTCTAATGGCTGCCCACACTGCTTCTCTGATCCTTCATCTTTCACCCCCTAATATCTGAGTCTGGGTTTTATTTATTAAGACCAACTAGAATTTGTGCTAGAGAGGATCTTTAAAGATGGCTGTAAGAACATGTCACAAGACAACAGAGGTTATTTCACTGCTTCCTTTCTAAGTTGGGTGACTTCTGTTTCTTTTTATTGCTTAATTTCTCTGGTTAATACTTGTTATTATAATAGAACTGGTTGGCATAAGAACAGACAGGAGGACCAATGGAACGGAATAGAAGACCTGGATATCAATCCACACATCTTCGAACACCTGATCTTTGATAAAGAAGCAAAAAATACCAAATGGAAAAAAGAAAGCATATTCAACAAGTGGTGCTGGCATAACTGGATATCAACATGTAGAAAAATGAAAGTAGACCCCTATCTATCACCATGTACAAAACTCAAGTCCAAATGGATCAAAGACCTCAATATAAAGCCAGCCACACTGAACCTTATAGAAGAGAAAGTGGGAAGTACGCTTGAACGCATTGGCACAGGGAAACACTTCCTAAATAGAACTCCAGCAGCACAGACACTGAGAGAAACAATTAATAAATGGGACCTCCTGAAACTGAAAAGCTTCTGTAAAGCAAAGGACACGGTCAACAAGATAAAACGCCAGCCTACAGAATGGGAAAAGATCTTCACTAACCCCACATCAGACAGAGGTCTGATCTCCAAAATATACAAGGAACTCAAGAAATTGGACAACAAAAGAA
>PVIU01008530.1:0-82558 GCA_004026605.1 Ondatra zibethicus
ATCATATATAGATCTTCTTGGAAATTGGAAGCAAACAAGATTTCCAGGCAAAAGGTGGAAATACGGGGGTGGGGATAGAGGTGGGAGTTGGGGGGCGGGGAAGGGGAGAGGGGGGAAGGAGAAGGGAGAAGGGAAGGACTGGGGAGAGTTTGGGGGAGTGGGAGGGCGGAGATGGAGGAAAGGTGGGTGTTGGAGAAGGGAATAAGATATCTACATTATTGTAGTCATTTTAGGACTGGCAAGATACTTGGCTCTAGAGGAGATCCCAGGTGTCCACAGGGATGTCCCCAGCTAGGTCCTTGGGCAGCAGAGGAGAGGGTGCCGGACATATGTAAACTTATAAAGTATTGTTAAATAAATTATATGATACATAAAATGATATATAAAAATATTAAAAAATGAAAGTGTTACCATCTAAGTAGGGTGATTTGATCAGAAGAAAACAAAGAGATAAGTCATTTAGCCAAGACTACTACATTTTTTGCAAAACTATAATTTATATTCAGTATTTAAATTCAAATACATCAGTCTGTTTTCTAACCTCATTTTTACTTTTTCATGTAGTATGATTCATTGGCAGAAATCTCTCATACCTTGCAAATAAAGCAGTTTTAAAGCAATTTTCTGCATTTTTGCAATATACTATAATAGCACATTTGCATCTCATCTCTATAGCAAGTCTTTCTACAAAGACCTTGATATTTAATTTTTAATCACTACATACCAACTAAAACATCATTAGAAAAACTTTTTGAAGATGATTACTTCAGTTATATTCTGTGTTCTTTCTGCCCTTCATTTTCTATTGCTACCTGCAGTATTGCAAAATGGTTGACATGCTCAAATCCATTTGACAAATGAGAATACATTAGAGATTAAAACTGGATGGGATAAAGAAGTGAATTGACACTGCCTAATCTGTAATTATATGCTCTTTCCTCACTAATACAACACTGACTTTAAGAGACCTTTATAAGTGTATAAAGTATTTTAACCATTGCTACGGTCTTCACACATTTAGCACAATGTCTGCCTGAGGCACCTAACGTGTCCTCAACGTGTGAAAAAATAGGATACTTTTCACATTGGGGCCACTATGATTCTAACTGAAATAAACATGAAACTTCTGGCACTTCTTAAACTAATTTCAAGCACATGGACAATATACGGAGAAGATTGATGGAATCCATAAAAAGTTTGTCTTTCATGAAAATTCTGTGCATTGTAGACATGGAAACAGATGGGTATACAAGAATGTCTGAGGAACACAGCTTACATCGTTGTTGCAAACCCCTGACCTCTGCTACCAGAGTCTAGTGCATATGCTCAGGCAAACTCCCTTGTTACAGTCACACTCACTGTCACCTTCTGCAGTTTCTTCTGTTTTCTCAATTCAACAACACTTAGAATGATATCTTTTGTGTGAGCATGGCAATGTCTCCTCTGTCACGACACTCTCCTGCAGTGCTCTCTGTATGACTCTCTACAATATTTCATATCAGTCAGTTTCACACACTGACTGTAGTTTGCTAAACAAATGATTGCGGAGACTAATGTCTTTTACCCTTATAGACTGCTGTAAACAAAGCCATTAAAACGATTTATTTTCAAACCCTAGTCAGGATTTTGTACTTTTAAGTTAATAATAATTAAGTGAAAGCAACTGATGCTGATCAGAATTGTTTCCACAGGATTATATGTTTCAGCCTCAACATAATTGGGGGGGGGACCTCAAGTTCCAGTTCCCAGTTACAAAAGCTCAGCTGTGTGCACAATGAGACTCTTGTTGTCTTTTCAATACCAAGAAAAGCATAGAAAACAAACAGAAATATATCATTATATGGGAGTCTTGACACCAAAATACACTTCCCGTGCCACAGTATTTTCCTTTGTTAATATAGTCTTATTTGTAGAGGACATATTGTAACTTCTGTTTGTTTTGGTACTTTGAGACAAAACCAATCTATAGGAACCTTCTGTTTCAGATGGTGCCTTAGTTGCTACTTTAAGTATTTAATATGACACTCCCAAGTCAGAAAATAAACAAGCAAGCAGGATGATGTCAATGTGTAAAATTTAACTTAAGAAAGTGTAACAAATTTCCCAAACTTCAAAAAATCATGCCCTTTCTATAACACTTTATTTGCTGCCATTGTATCTATTCTGAATTCGGGCTATTGGTCCCCTGAGTCCTAGGCTCCCTTTTACTTACCCTCATTACACTCCTATATAATGAACAAATACAATTAAACCACAACACCTTCTACTAGATATTTTCTAATAGTAAAATTATTTTTTCCATGTAATACGAGAGGAGTATCAATTAGTACCTGTTGAACTGGTCATCAAATGCCATTGTTCAATGTCATTTTTCCTGCCAGGATACCTTTATTACCCTTTGAGCTTCACATGATTGTAGGACAGCAGATATATCTTCTAATTGATGCTGTCCTTCAATTTTAGACTCAGGGAAAATCTTTATTACTAATGATAAAGAACTGTGCTGCCTAAGTCAGAGGTATCAGTTTTAATTGGTATTGCTAAGATAAAAATACACCTCCGTCCTTTAGTGAGCGCAGTTTTTGAGGTATCTTTGTTGGTATCTTGAAGTACCTCATCAGACAGAAAGTACCATGAAGCAAAGGTTTGCTTTTCTGTTATCTTAATCGCTGACATTGTGGCTAACAAACTACTTGACACGAGATAGGATGCAAGGATACATTTTATAAAGTAAAGAAATGAATGACAGTGGAAGAGCGAAGATATGGTGTGCCAAATGGCACAACGTGGACCCTGCAACATTGTAGGGTCTTACGGGATTACAGAATGACATAAGCTGGACTTTCCAAAAGTAGAGAGTTTCATAATCAAATAACAACTGAAATCAATTAATTTTGTTTTATACTATTATATAAATTTATATTATAGATATATACTTTTTAGTCCTATTGCTATTGTCTGAAATTAATTCTCCTCTATCCTCTTGATTTACTTGCTTGGTAAATTGTGTGAATTGAAAATTCACCTGTTTTTATGTATTCCATACCTGCACTTGCATTTTTTTTAGTATAAAACATTTGCTTTTCTTGGTTGGGATGGCATGTCCTCACTTAATTCTTTTAACTTTAAAGTGCTTAACGAAGGTACAGACATAATATCTTGTCACATTGTTCTCAGTTTTTAATATTAATATTAGGTTTAATAACTTAAGTCTCGTAGAAAAATATGTTTTGTTAATAAGAAATGCCCCCCTTGTAACTTGCTTTATTCTTTTAAAAAAGAACAGTGATGAAAAATATAAAAGAAACGGTGACTACCATTTCAAAAAGATCATCTTCAGAATCAATGGCAATCTAGTCACAGATAATAAGGAATACTTTTTTTTTAACACTATCCCTCATATGCTGCAAGCTAAGTATTCTTTGGTTTTGCATCTGAGTTATCAAATGAAAAACTCTATGATTACTTTCAATAATTTGAAAAGTTTGTAACTACCCCTTTCCAAAAGGTGGACTTGGGGACAAAGGAATTTAAAATTGGTCGTGATGAGTATAGACTGCCATCAGAGTCACAGTGCCTGCTGACATTCTGCATTCTTGCTTGGGCAAAAGCTCTTTGTATCATTATATCAATGTTTAAAAGAATTAGAATTTATTAGCTTAAGTATCATGATTCAGCTTCATCATATAAACAAAATCTCAATGGCAGTGGGAAGTAAAAGCTCATTCTGGAGAAGCAATGAAAAAGGGACTGACACCTAATAACTGTAAGTTGTTAGACCAAGAGCAGCAGTGTAAGTAGAGTAATTTACAGTACTGCACATTAGTAAGTGTTAAAACTATCTTCTTAAGAGTTTAGCCATGCAAAGAATGAATTAAACAATAATAAACAAATCATAAAGCCAAAGAACGACTTCTTTCATAATCCCTTGATTTTGCTCTCACAAATGATACAAGACAAACTATGTAACAATCACATTTGTAGAACTACTTTCATAAAGTATTTGTTGCAAAGTTTTAAAGTGCAATTGAACTTTGGTACTTAGGGTTCAGTTTTGTTAGTGAAGCTAAGTTGGCGAGATAGGTGCAAAAATTGGCTGTATGTAGCTTCATTTGAGATGATCTCCTTCTGTAAATAAACCCATATAAGCTTGCTGAAGTATCAAAGTGAATACAATTATTCACTTTATAGAAATATACTGCAGATATGAGCCAAAAGTCTGGGACTTTCTCAGAGGGAACTTTTGACAGTTATTAACAATATGGGATTTAAAACATTATTGAACAAACAGGATATTGATCAGGCTAACTGGAATCAAGTATCCTTCTGTCAAAAATGGGAAAACGGCCGGATGGTGGTGGTGCACACCTTTAATGCCAGCACTCAGGAGGCAGAGGCAGGCGGATCTCTGTGAGTTTGAGGCCAGCCTGGTCTACAAGAGCTAGTTCCAGGACAGGCTCCAAAGCTACAGAGAAATCCTGCCTCAAAAAACCAAAACCAAACAAACAAAGAAAAAATATGGTGAAACAAAATTAAACTATTTACATTTCTTATTTTCTGTACTAAGATAAAATCATTTTTATAAGTAGAGGACTGTGGGGAGATGGCTCAGGGGATAAAGCACTTAGCATAAAAACATCAGAAATGGGATTTGGATACTCAGTAACCAGTGTCATCTGGACAGGACATCCTGAGTAAAATTTCAGCCCTCATAAAGCCGAGACAGGGATTCCCTGGACCAAGTTGGGTAGGTAAGCAACCCATGTTGTCAAACTCTGGATTTAATTGAGAAAACTCAAATAATAGGCTGTAAAGAAACTGGGGGAAGACTCCTGATATTAACCAGGGGCTTCCACAAACGTGCACACCTATACATACGTGTGTGCCCATACAATGAACTATGCATACAGGTATGCACACTATACACAAATACACATAAAATACAACACTTATCTGAATATTTATTAAAACAGCATCTATTGTGTATTGCCATATACTCAGACCATTGAGCAGGCAACAAGGTGCCTGAAACCTGACTAGAAAGGTGGTACACTGGGTAAGAGAGCTCACTGTGCCCGCGTGAGGACTTGAGTTCATAGCTCAACATCCACACAAAATGCTGGCATGACTAAGTGTGCCTGTAACCACATCACTGAAGTAGACACGATATAGGACAATCCCAGGACTTACTAGACAGCCCACCTAGCTGGTAATGATAGTTTCCTGTACAGTGATGGGGGATTATCCCTGCCTCAAACTGATGAGGCAGAAATCAATATAGGAGAACACCATATATACCCTTTTCCTTACATGTGTCACTGGTGTCCAGGCATGACCAATATATATGCACACACTAGCAGAACAATACAAATTATATACCTAAAACTATACAAGCCAAAAGTGATTAAAACTATTTAGATGATGTAAATAATATAATGTAGGTAACACAGCACAAAGGATTTAACAACTGTAAAAGAGAACTCAAGTGATAGAGATTGTGGTACCCCACTTTATTTCTTCAGTGAACAGTGCTCTAAAAAGAAATTATTTATGATAGTTGTGGTGTAATTGGTAGTTAAGTAGACATAAGAACAAAGTTGGAGAGTCTGGTGAACAAGTTCCCACACTTGGGATTAGGTATACGCACTGGCGAGTTGGCAACAGGTTTGCCATGGCTAAGCTTGGAAACTATTGCTGCACCCTGCAAACTCTGTTCCTGAGTGTTAAATGGCCCTTCATGAAGCTACAGTTAAACTATTCCCCCAACTTCAGCAGGTTTTCACAATGATTATAAATGATACATCACACTACAGAACATTATTATAAGAAACAGAAAGAAAAAGGCAGCAACAACAAGCAAAGAACAAACAAAGGCAACAGCAACAAATAGAGGGTTATTCTTGCACTGAAGAGTAGGATGAAAGGAATTAGGTACTCAAGGGCAGCAATTAATCTCCTTGTCATATGCTTTAGGCTTTCTCTGGACTCACTCACCTTTGCTTTTCTTCGTTTTGCTAAAGAAACTTCTATTTAAATTCTGTGAATCTCTTGGTTGAATTTTGTTTGAGAAGCCAGATAGAGAAAACCTTGGTAGAAAGTAGTTTGGTGTGATTCAGTGGAAAATGAAGTGATTAATACTTGATGTCCAATCATAAACACATGATTTAGTGATTATGTATAATTTTTGACTAAATAATTTATTATGATTGGTCCCTGAAAAATGTATATATTGTATGGTGCATTAATAAGGAAGAAAATTCATTCTGGTTCAAGGCCACTGATGATTTGCTACATCTAGTATCTACCTTAATCCATTATTTTAGTGGTGAATTTTAAAATTTAAGTATTTTGATAATCTTCTTGTCTTCACCTATTAAATACTTTCACAACAATAAATGTTAATCAACATTTTATTATGCTAACCCTCTTGATATAAATCTTTAATTGGATTTCTTTAATGAGAAGTGAATTCATACTGACAGCTACAAATTTGTTTTGTTTATTGACTCTCTGGAAAAATAACTTCATTGTAAAGAAAGAATTACGTTTTTGAAATAGTGTTTTGAGGATAAAATAACTTTGTTTCCACCTTAGTGACAAACAGAACTATTTTATTACTGTAGTTATGAAGGCTCTCTCCATCACTTTCTATATAAAAATTTCTACTTCTTGTCTAGGCATGGTAACCTTTACCTGTAATACCAGTAATTGTGAGACTGGGGCAGGTAGGGTAGCCAGCACCAAAATAGTCTAAGTTAAGTAGTCTAAGCTTTATCAAACAAACTAAAAAGTATTAACCACCCCAAAAGAAACATCATTTATTAGAATTCCTCACAATTTTTCTTTCTTTATAAATAAAAATGCTGTTGAGTGTCATGTTGTTCTTTATCTGATGTAATGAAATAGAATAAAAGTTTGTAACTTAATATGAAAAATATTATATGTTCAGTTCAGTAGGTTAGAAATCTTGCTTGATATACAACTTTACCATAGGGCTGACAGAAGAATTCCTTTGAAATCATCTGGTCATCTGATTCAAATTCTTGAACTCTTCATCATTTCTTGTCCCCTAACACCCTATTCTTTTTTTATTATCAAAAGTCCTCTGAAACCTTGAAATGTACTATCTATCCTCCTGCAAACACATGACACAGGGGTGACACCATCATTTTTTTGTACAAAGTGGAAGGTGACAGAATGGATAAAGATTCTTTACCAACTACCCATTCTATAGAGGGCAAATAATCAAAATATACAAAGGCCTAAAACTTTAGATAGTAAGAAAGAGAATGTTTAACAGGTGGTGGTGCTGTGTGCCTTTAATTCCAGCACTCAGGAGGCAGAGGAAGACTTCTTTGAGTTCGAGTCCAGCCTGGTCTTCAGAGTAAGTTGCAGGACAGGCTCCAAAGCTATGAAGAATCCCTGTTTCAAAAAAAAGGTACAATTCTAAGCAAAAAGTTCTTTATAGAAAAAAATCAAATGGTTAAGAAGTACTCAAAGAAATGGTCAACATCCTTAGCCATCAGGGAAACGCAAATCAAAACTACTCTCAGAATGTATCTTACAATAGTCAGAATGGCCAATGAAACAAATGAGAGCTCATGCTAGTGGATGTTGAGTAATGGGAACATTCATAATTACTTCTGGGAGTGCAAAATTATACAGGCACTGAATAAATCAATGTGGCTTTTCTTTAGGAAGATAGGTATCAATCTACACCAATATCCACCTCATTACTTGTTTGGTCCCACTCCTCCCTCTCAAGCTCCGGTCTCTTAGAAGGACAGCCAAAGTCCAGGCTTTTTCCCTGAAGCTGAACATACAGGATATTTAAGCCTCCCCCACCTCAACCAGTGATGTGCTTTCTCCTGCCCACCCTACCCTGGACTCACCTCTGGGGGTAGAAAGTCACTCAGAAGTGCTTTGATCATTAATGGTCTTTTTTCTTTACCTTGATCTGATTTACTGCATCAGCAGAGAAACCTACTATTAGGGTCTGAAAAATTTATCTCTATTTTTAGGTTTGTATGCAAAGAATGCAAGCAAATGAATGGAGCTAATTATCATCATCATTATCATCATCATCATCATCATCATCAACTTGAGTGAATTAACCCCAAAAACAGAAAAACAAATATGGTATGTATTCATTCATATTTGGATGTTAACTGTTAAGTCAAATATAAGAAATATGCAATCCATAGAGGCTGGATATAAAGGATTAGGGAGGAAGGCTGGATCTCCCTAAGAAGGGAAATAAAGTCTAGTCAGCCGGAAAGGTTCCAAGTGGTAGTCCTGAACAATTCCATATAGGTCAGTATAAAAATTTTTAATAAAAGCTTACTTAATTTGGCCATTAGGGTGGAACTGGTTTTACTCTGGCAAACTTCAGGATTAATATATGGAGCCCTACAGCAAAATTATTCCACCCCAATTTCAGTAGTTATGCTTGTCTCTCTGACTCTACAGAGACCTCTTCACAGTGCTCTGCAGTAAAACTTCACACTCAAAAGCACCAGGTATGATTAGGAGATGGGAACCACAGAATGTGGTAATTGGACCCAATGGGCAGAGTTCTCAGGTATGAAAGCCAACAGCCAGTTCTGCTGCAACACCACTATGACCATAAAAATTGAATTCGGCATTATGCAGTGTACTCCTCTGTTGGGGAAGGCCACTTATTTGTTCCCGCCTGCCCAGACTCCTGAAATAATCATGCAGAAACTGTCTTAGCTAAATCACTGCTTGGCCTATTAGCTCTAGCTTATTAGCTATGCTCTTGCATCTTAATTTAACCCATTTCTATTAATCTGTGTGTCACCATGTGGCTACGGCTTACCATCAAGGTTCTGTCCGCAGTCTGTCTCTGGCAGGGCTAGATAGCTTTTCCTTAACTCTGCCTTCTTTCTCCTAGCATTTAGTTTAGCTTTCCCTGCCTGCCTCTGTTCTGGCCTGCTATAGACCCAAAGCAGTTTCTTTTTTAATCAATGGTAATCACGACATACAGAGGGGAATCCCACATCATCTCCCCTTTTCTGTCTAAATGAAAAGGAAGGTTTTAATTTTACACTCCTCCCCTAAACTTTTAACATTAAAGGAAATGGAAATATGCCTTGTCAATGTTTATATGTATATGGCTGCTTCATGTTTGTTCCTGACTTGTTTTGGATGTGTGAGCCTACTGGGCTGTTTCTTCCTCCTGCCACAGCAACTGCATGTTTGTTTCTGACTTGTCTTGATTGTGTACTTGTACACCTGCACCCAGTGCATGGAAACCAGAGAAGCATGGGGTAACTGTCTAAGTAAAGGGCTATGAACTAGTTTCTGTCATTTTGTTTAATCCTTTTCAAATTTCTGATCGCATTGATGGTTAGGCTACCTAGCTTTGTCAGCTAGGCAAAAGCAGAAAATTAGCCTCTTCCCCCAAGGCTAAAGCTGCCTCATTCGTTCATCAGTCAGTCCATTAATTAGTTAAAGCTACTATGTATTTTCTCAAAGGCAAACAGGTGTTCCTTATTCACAGCTTTCCAATTAAAAGAAAAACAAATTTCGGGTGTAACTTTCTACTAAAGAAACAGGCGTTACAATGACTGTTCTAAATAAGATCTACATGTGTCTCTTAAAAGATTACAGTCCAAACAAGGTTCTAATGGTGTAAGAAAATGTTCTTAGGTATACAAAAGTCTAAGTATTTAAAAACTCCAGTAAGTTCAATGGGTCTCAAAATGATTTAAGGTATAGACATATAAATTATAAAGGTTTATTGCTATACTGAGATTTCAAGGGGCCAAAGTTTCAACACTGAGAAAAGGAGTTCTGAAAAACTAGTAGATCACTGACTACTTGATAATAAGTCACAAGCTCAAGATTTTAAATTTCCTTTGGTTTTCTACTAAATACAGACTTAAAGGTAATTTTCATCAGGCTAAAACATATATCAGGTTCATTAGACATGGAGGGATATGTTCATGCATATATATGTGTGTGTGTGTGTGTGTGTGTGTATGTGTGTGTGTGTATCAGTGAGCATATTGTCCAAAGATCTTATAATTTTTAAATAGATGATGAATAATAATTGTATTTAAGATGAGTATGGTAGCATATGATATACCTATAATCCTAATACTCAGGAGGTAGAGGCAGGTGGACAAGGAAAATATTCAAGGCCAGTCTCAGGAACAGAGTCGCTGAGTTTCAGTTCAACTAAAATAGACCTGAAGCCCAGCCTCAAACAACAAAATATACAGGCAGATTTGGAATCAGTTTGTACAATCATCATGAGATTATTCTGACCAATGCAAGGACAAACACATGTCACTCCTACAACTCTTCCCCTTTTCCTTTCCTCTTCTATTTGACCATTTTCTCTTTTCTGCCAAATCATCAGATCAACATGAAAACAAACTGCTATCTTTATTAAAAAGAAGCCTGTGGGTTTTTTTTTCTTTGTTTGTTTTTGTTTAATCTTTTGGAGACAGGGTCTCCAAAAAGCCTTTGCTTCCATGTGTCTTACTAACACCTCATAGCTGCTTTTTCTATAATGTAGATTGCAGTACAAGATAAATGCTAACATACCTAAAACTGCAATCTCCAACTGACATCCCACTGCAAATGAAAGCTTAGTTTTCTCCATAGGCATCGCACAGGAAACAAGCTACTCTTAGGGAACTGCATTCCCAGCAGTTGATGGCCAAAAGAAAACGAACTCAACAGCCCCTTCAGAGGTTTCTTGTTTCATGTGTTATGCCTGAGTTTTTCATTTTCATTCATTTTTTTTACCCTATGGGTCCTTTTGAATATATTATAGCTCCTGGTTTTGTGTCTTTATTGGAATTCCAAAGAATGCCAATGGATGTGTCTCTGCATGTAGATTTCTTTCTTGTGCTTTTTCTTGCAGTTTTTCCTTTCTGTTTGTTTGTTTACTCCTATTTCAATTTTTGTTTTCTCTTATTAAATTATATTTTATTTTATTATTATCCCTTAGGTGCCTGTTTGTTTTCTACAGAGGGACAGAAAGGAGTATACCCAGATGAAAGCAGAAGGAGGAGGAGCTAGGAGGAGTAAAAGAAGGGGAAACTGAAGGATAAATTATATGTTTAGAATTTTATTTTTAATCAGAGAAAAAAATAGGAAGAAAGAAGTTCAAGCCACTTCCATTAATATAAAAATGTGTGCTCACTGTAAGATCATGAAAACTTTTCTGCAATAGTATTCTGATGCTTAAATGCATTACCAAACCCTGTCTCCCCCAGAACCCACTCTTCCACACACTTAACAAGGAAAGATAGCAAATTCATAGTATGGGTCAGCCTTCACAGTGGTTCAGTTTTTATTAGCATCTGTTGAGCAATGATGTTGATGTATGTTATTCAGACATGTACTGATTGCATCTCAAGCAAATTTGCCAAGCTGCTGCTAATTCCACCAAAATGGCATGAAGCAAGCATAATTTACAAATTATTTTCTTTGTCAAATGTTCTTCACAAAGTGCCCTGTAATCTTAATTCTGAAATGTCTTTTTTAAAGGTGCAAAGTTTGTATGGTTCATAGTTACATAATCTGAAATCTGTATACATAATTCATTAGTTATGTGAAAAGAAAGGAAATAAGCTAAAATTGCTGACACAGTGCTCAGCATAAGTTCTTTTCCAGTGTTCTTAGTTTCAGTTTTAAAAGAAACCATTCATAAAGTTCAAAGAATATTTCTCAATACATCTGAGGGAGTTCCATTTTCAAAGGATATGCAGGCAAGAACAAAAACTGCTTGAAATGGTTTAAGAGGTCAACAGTCAAGTATTGCAAATATTGAGTTGTCATTTTCTTATTACTTATGATTCAAGAGTTTCCTGAGGTAAAAACTATTTTTAGATTTGGAGGAAAGAAAGAGATTCCAGCCACTGATAAGAATGCCTGACTTCTTCCTGTTTCTTCTTTTACTGTTATGATTTCTTTTTTATCCTGATGTATTAATGGAAGTAAGCAAAAAATACTCTTCAACACAATTGCATTGTTAGGTTTTGAGTTGGGGGAAAATTAAATTTTACAGGTTCTTTATGCTTTTATCATATTCATCTTACTTCTGCATGATTAATTCAGACTTGCCAGCAAACTCTTTGTTATTCTGAGTCTCTTGAGAAGTTTTTGTAATGAAAATGTGAAAGATTACTCAGGGTAAGCAGATGCAATTTAAAAGAAAATCAGCTTGGAGATTAGCATTCTTTTAGGCATTTTCTTAGAAATGACCTTTGTTCTAGAAATACAAACATATATGTTAAACATTTACAGTCTACAACTGAACAGAGAAGAAAAGAAAAAATAGTGTATTTATAAATATATGCCATATGGAATAAATCTAGTAATGAATACTTATTTTAAGGTTACCATTATATAGTTCAGGCAATAAAGGTTAAAACCTAACAAATGATACTGCATTTTATGAAATAAAGTAAAATGAAATTATATGCTTTAGTAATATGCTAGTCATAATAATTACTCTAAGTATATAATTAAACATACATTCAGAGAAAGTATCTTTTAATATATTCATCATGTCTAAAAGTAAGTAACACAGGACTGGTAATGTAGCTCATTTGATATAGTGTTTGACCAGCATTCATGAAACAAGACTATGATGAAGCATACCTGGAATCCTAGGTGGCATCAGAAGAATCAGAGGTCAAGGTCATATTCTTTTACACAGAGAACTCAAAGACACTAAAGGAGACCTTATTTTACTTAACATAAGAAAGGGATAAAAGGGGGGGCAGCACTGGAGAGATTAAAAAGCAATTAGGAGCACTGACTATTCTTCCGAAGGACCTGGTTTTGATTGTCAGCTCCCAGATGACTGCATATAAACATCTTTATTTCTACTTCCTAGACATCTGTCTCCCTCTTATGGCCTCCAGAAATACTGCACACTCATAGAATATAGAAAGACAGACATGCAGGCAAAACATCCACGTACATAAAATAAAAATAAATTAATACAAAAGAAGAAGAAAAACAGCAAAGTGTTCATCTTCATTTGAACATTTTTAAGATAGAGAATCTCTTTTACTTTATTCATGTTGTATAGATGGGACATTGATTTTCAGTAATACAGAGTAATACAAACTTCAAAAAGTGATAATAGAGAAATTTGGTTCTAATGGACATACTACTTAATACTAAAATACCTTCAATATTTTTCATTTTATAAGTTTTGTGCTATAAGATATTAATGGAAACACTAAACAACTCTTTACATAAATTAAAATATGTGCCACACTGTTTTAAAGCTAAATTATACTAAATATTTTCCTCACAAAGTAATGGCATAATGTGTAAGTTGTATTATTTTGTAACGATGCAACTCTTATACCTGAAAATCTCACCTTGAATTCAATACTACCTAAATGTAGCTTTAGCATCAGTATTTTCATTTTTAAAATAAATTTCTACATAATTCCTTATTGCAATGAATAAAAAATATTGCTTGGTCCCATCATAGAGTTTTCTGTTACTCACCACATTTTAAGTAAATCTATAACAACACTGAAATGGATTTGTCTTAAACTTTTTGTGTCTAAACTTATGTAAAATTCCACAATGATAACATAATTTTAGGTAATTGATGTATTGATTATAACTCAAGAAGGGTCTTAGTTAGGATTTCTGTTGCTGTGAAGATACACCTTGACCACGGCAGTTGTATGGTCAGGATTTTGGGTGAGACTTGGTAAAAGAGATTATGCATGTGACTTCTACCTGGCTCTGGGTTAGAAGGGTTAGAGTAGAGTTGTAGCTCTAGAGTTTGAGTACCCCTGTATGCTTCTGTAAAAGGAATAGTACATGAATTTCTTATCTGCACCTTCAGCAGGAAGAGGATGGTATGTAGAAGAGACAAAATTCTGACACACAGATAATACATGCAGATAGGTCTGTACCTAAATTTGGAGTGGTAATATAAAGGGGCAATTTAGGGTGTGGTTTACATTACATAAGATTACACAAGATTGTTTCTTAGGTAATTCTTAATAAGAAAGTCTGTTTTTCTCATTTACTTATGTTGTAAAAAGACTCTTAGAAAAAAATCCATAAAATGGACTATATGTTTCTCTGTCTTGATTACTCCTTCCCTGTATTTAAGTATCTAGAACATCAAGTCTCCATCCCACAAGGGAACTTCTTGAGGTATTTTTGTAGCAGTTCATTAAGTGGGACCCTATTGGTTTAGAGTTAATAGGCTTCTAAACACCCAAGTATACAAGTAAAAAAAAACCAACTAAAAGGATGCTTACATGTGGAATAATGAGTTTGACTATTAAAAGTATATTTATTTTTTGCTCACAGATTAAAAAGAACTATTAAGATTAGGTTAAATTTTTCCAATTCTAGAATTTATAATCTTCAACAATAAAAGTGCCTGAACTGAATCAGGAATTCTTAGTTTTTAAGAAATATTGATGGTAGAGATGCTTATTGTTTTTAATTGTATTATAGTTTTGTAATAATAGTGCATTGTTTTTAAAGTAATTATTACTTGGATACTTTAGATATCTGGCAGTTGCTTGAAGTGGCATTAATATATTTAGTATTAATAGTGCCCATCCTAGAAAAATGTTAATTACTAAAGAATAGTATAGGAAAAATTAAGCGAAAGAAATAATTAATATTTTGTGTTCTTGCAAATCAAAATTAACATGAGATAGATGATAGATAGACAGACAGAATATATGGAGAGACAGGGGATGGAAAAGATAATAGATTCATTGTTTTGCCTAAAACAGAGACAAACTATTTACACTGAAGTTTATTTTATATTTTATTGCTATTTTCTCTCAGTCCTTTAAAGAAATACAACTTAAAACATACATTGCAAATTGAATACGTATTTGACATAGGTATAGTTTGTACCACAGATGCTACAGTTAAGAAGATAAGGGTTTTTTTTAAAAAAAAACATTTTTTTTACATTTTTTATGGTTTATTTAACTTTATCTTATGTGCACTGGTGTGAAGGTGTCAGATCCCCTGGAACTGGATCTTCAGACAGTTGTGAGCTGCCATGTGGGTGCTGGGAATTGAACCCTGGTCATCTGGAAGAGTAGTCAGTGCTCTTAACTGCTGAGCCATCTCTCCAGCCCCCAAAGATAAGGGTTTTGCCAAGCATTTAATCCCAGCACTCTGGAGACAAAGCCTGAGAGATCTCTGTGACTTCACCCTGGTCTACAGAGTGAGTTTCAGGCCAGCTAGGGCTGCTAGACAGGGAAATCCTGTAGAAGAAGAAGAAGAAGAAGAAGAAGAAGAAGAAGAAGAAGAAGAAGAAGAAGAAGAAGAAGAAGAAGAAGAAGAAGAAGAAGAAGAAGAAGAAGAAGAAGATAAAAGAAAAAGAGGTTGTTATTGAGAATTTCTTCCTTTCTTGGCATGTGTATTATAGTGAAGAAACAAAGAAATCAAGTGAATAAAAGAATAAAGGAAGGATTAAGATACTAAGAAGCTGAATAGAATGATGTGACAAACAATCAAGGTAAGTTAGTGATGGGTATGCAAAGCAGTTTCTCTCTGAAAGCTCAATAACAAGAAAATGCTATTTTGCAAAGGACTGTAATGTAGATTCAGTTGAAATGGGACTCAAGTAGCCAAGAGATTAAATTAAAAATAATTATGACTATTCTGGTGAAACATGTAGTATTTTAGTCTGATCATAGAAAAGATAGATGGTCAGTGAAATTGACTTTGGCTATCAACATTAAAAATATTTTATTTTCAATTGAAAGTAAATTGTTTGAAAATATCTGGGATGACTTCAAAGTTCTCCAGGCTGTTTTTGTGTGGGATACCATGGTGTTTGATCACAGTAGCTTTTCTACATATTTTAAACATGGGGAGTTTAATATTGCTTGCTTTGCTCTTTACATACAAAATGACTTGGACTTTTCAGGATTCTTGTTATTTCATGTATGTCTTATGCTTTTTTGGTATGTGCAGAATTCTCTTGATATTTTAATATTGATTACATCAAACCTGAAGACTTTTTTTTCTAGTCAGCATATCTTTTCCTTAACTTTTTTTTACCTTCTTTGCACTCGAACCAACATTGTACTTTCCTGGTTCTCCCTGTCCAGTAGCCTCCATAGATTCAAACTTTTTTGTTTGTTTTTTGACCCATTTAGTCTAACGAGGGTCATCTGAACCAATACACTGGAACTATGCATTGAAGACTACTGAAGCTACTATTGCATACACAACTTATACAAAGAAACACAGGGCTTTTTCCTCTCCCTAGATCTGTCAGTAGTAATAGATTAATAGTTCAGCTTTGAGTGATAAGGCCTCATCATCCCTTCTCCATCCTCCACAGTTTTTTTTTTAATTTATTATGCATACAATATTCTATCCGCGTGTATGCCTGCAGGCCAGAAGAGGGCACCAGACCTCATTACAGATGGCTGTGAGCCACCATGTGGTTGCTGGGAATTGAACTCAGGACCTTTGGAAGAGCAGGCAGTGCTCTTAACCTCTGAGCCATCTCTCCAGCCCCATCCTCCACAGTTTTAACGCTATTTGGTGTTGATGAAAAACAGTTACCAACAGTTGATGTGATTTAGTGAGTGTGATAGTTCTGTCTTGCCTGGAAACTTGCATTTACCAAACATTTCTCATTTTCTTTCTCTCGTTTACTTTCTGACATCTCTTTTGAAATGTTTCTTGGACCTTAAATGGAATATGTCTTGTTTATATTTGAGTACTGGTTTACCCCTATTCTCAAAGTATTGGGTAATCCAAAGTATATGCATTCACTTTCCTTCATTGGAATTAGAAATTTCTCTTACAAGACATTTATCTATGGGTAAAATTGCATATAGAGAGAATGCATGGTAATGCTATTCAATTCAACTAAGTACCTGTATTCATTGCTCAACTAATGCCTGTGACTTTTGCTATGAATATGGTGCAAGTTGACCTTGGCAGATGAGGGCCATGGGCAGGAGACAAATAGGCTGTGTAGGTGGAGCTTGAGTGCAGAGTTTATTGAGATAAAAGGAATGAGGGAGGAAAGAGAGATAGATAGGGCTTGTCTCTTAAAGGGACAGGGTACTGCCTGCCAAGGTGCCCAAGCAGTAAGACCAAGGTGTGCCTGGATGCTAACAAGTTGGTTGACAATTTGCCTCAGACCAGGTTTACAGGAGCAGGAAAATTCCATGTTGTGGAATCAGTCATTAAATCCAGAAATGATTGATTACCCCAATAACAGGAGTGGTACTATTGTACAAATGAGCTCATCATACTGGGCAAGTTTGTCTTCCTGTTCATAGTGCTGACGACTTGGCAAAATCTGATGCCTTTTCTGTTCTAACATCTTAAATAACACCTTCCATGGCTATGGTTGCAAGATAGTAAAAAGGAAGTTATAAACTCAATTCCAATTTAATTTCTCTATATCTTGTAACCAAGGCATGTAATGTCTTTATGAATAAGGTCTTATCAAGAAGTTTTGTTAACAACCAAGAGGAATAGCAGGAGATTATATTGTTTTATAAGTACTCGAGACTTCCTTAGCCGATTTATAACTAGAATGGAAGATTCCTGGCACTTAGATTTTATTTAATAACCCATTGCTCTAAGAGAAGCTTTTATTTTATTTTTCAAAAAGTCAAAATATCTCCTTTTATTCTTCTTTTAAACATAAAATATGACTTTAATTTGCTTGCACCATAGAGATTTCCATATCTCTTTCAATCTTTTAACCTTCACCTTCATTCCTTCATCTTTCTCATCTTTCCTCCAGCTCCACTTCCAATATATATATTTGCACTATTTGTCCTACAATCCTTCCTGTTCTAAAGCATCTTGCTCATTGGCTTTTTTCTAGTCTCTTCACTTTTACAAATACTAAAGTTGAACACAGAAAATTAGAAAATTGAAACCACTGTAGTGGCTATTTGCAGTTGTAAATCTGAATACATTTGGAATTACTTAAACCCTAGGCAGCCAGATACAACAGGCAGGGATTTTCTTAATTAAATCATGTGAAGTAGGAAAACCTACCCTATATCTGGATCTTTTGATGTGGGAAGATCCACACTAAATTTGGCTCTTTTTATGGGAAAAGACCTACTTCAAATCTGGGGCAACACTGTGGTTGCAGCTATAAAAAGAACAAAGAAGAAGGAAGTTTGCTCTTTGCCTATGTGTCCTCATTCTCAACAGTTTAGCAAATTTATTCCTTCACTGTCTTTAAGCCTATTTTTTCAGGATTTCAGAACATATAAACAACCATTTCAGACATCCAGACTCCTAGACTGAACAACTATTGAATTCTTAGATTTTTCATTGTGAAACAACTACTGTTGGAATAGCCAGACCATAACCTGTAAGCCACTCTAATAAATTACATACATAGACACACACAGAGACACACACACAGACACACACACAGACACACACACACACACACACACACACACACACCCCAATTTATTTATTTGTTTTATATATTCTTTCAGTTCTGTTTCTCTAGACTAATTTTGGTACCAGGGATGGTTCTAAAGCTCAGGATAATGAAGATGATTTTTTTAAGTATCTGGAACAGGCTCTCTTGTTCCACCAACTCAGTCCTCATTCTCATCCCCAGCTATGCTGCTGAAGTACAGTGGTAGCCTCTCTGGGACACTACTACCATATCCTGTGGATCTTAAGTAACATTTCTCCCACCACTTGTAACTTTGTCCTAGACCCCAACAGGTGCAGGAACCCCTCTGCTAACCCAAGAGCTGATCCTTCCAGGCCAACAAATAAGCTCAAGGTAGCCTCATTCCTCTCCTCCTGCCTCTGAGATCCAATGGTCTCATCTCTCATTCTGTAGCAGGAAGCCCACTGCCATCTCCCTTTCCTCTCTGCTCCCAACCCATTGGATAACAAATACCATTTCCTCAGCCTTCCTTTGACCAGCTCATCCCAGTATCCAAGTATCTAAGACCAGCATGAATTTTCTGAGAACACAGCTGAACAGTCCGTGAAAACAGGCCACCACACTCTCCAAAAACACCAGAGAGGAAACAGAAAGAATGAAACTCAGCATCCATACAACATGGAAAAGCCTAGAAATCAGCAACTAGAGCTATAATGACCCAAACCAAAAGATCTAGATGCCAGAATTCAAACATAATCAATAACAGTCAGGGCAATATGTGGCCATTGGAGCCCAGTTATTCTATGACAGCATGCCCTGCATACTATAGCATAGCTGGAACACTGGAAAAGGCCTTAAAGCCAACTATGTACAAATAGATAATAGAAGTCTGTACAAAGAAAATGAATACACCATTTAATGAAATCCAGGGTAACACAAACAAAAATAAATGGAGGAAAGGAATAAATCCCTTAAAAAAATTCAAGAAAACACAAAAAATTGAATAAAACAAATAAAACTACTCCAGACCTGACAAGGGAAATAGAATTAATAACAAAAGCAGTAACTGAGAAAATTCTAAAAATGAAAAAAAAATTAAGAAATGGGACCAGGAACTACAGAAGCAAGTTTCACCGACACTACATAAGAGATGGAAGAGAGAATCTTAGGTGCTGAAAATAAGATTGAACAAATGAATACAGTACTCAGAAAGTGTTAAAAGTGAAAATAATTCCTGACACAGTGCATTCAGGAAATCTAGAACACCATGGGGAACAACAACAACAACAACAAAACCTAAGAATCATAGGACTAAAGAAGTAAAAGGAATCCTAGTTCAAAGACCTAGAAAATATATTTCAACAAAATCATAGAAAAATTTTCCCTACCCTAGAAAGACATAGCTATAAAGATACAAGAAGCATACTGAACAGAAAATAGATTGTACCAAAAAATTTTCACTTAATATTTAGTTATCAAAACACTAAAGATACAGAACAAAGAAAGAATATTAAAAGCTACATGGGGAAAAGTCCACGTAACATAATGGCTGAAGGATTTTGGGTAATCCTTCTAGACAAATGTGGTTTGATGAACCAAGAGCCCCTGAAAGGTTTCCTTGAACACCCCTCAAAAAATTACCTTGCCCAATAAACAGCAGGAAAATGTTTGGACCGAACTATTCCCACATTCCCAAAGAATGTCTATAAATATTTCTTTGCATTTAAAAGGGGATATGCTGTAGATATTTACATTAGTATGGATCTTGGTTTATTGATACAAATTTAGGGTCAATTTTGTTATACTGTGTATAGGCATTTTTGATCTTGATTAAGGTATTATGTTTGTCCAGCTCATTTAAAAATGTAATGTATAATTAAGAAATAATAGATACTTATCTATAATAATTAGGCTTATAGTCATGTTAGATTTTCTAGATATATAGATGTATTTCAGAGAGAGAGGTATTCTTCAAACCTTTCAAAGACTACAGAATATGGCATTTAAAATGCTTTAAGAATTTAGACAATGACATTGTCTCATGACAATGGGACACATCTGCTCCTGGCAGCTCCAGTCTACTTCAAGAGAATGATGGGTGCTGAAGAGGCGCCTTATGGAGTGTGTTAAGCATTTGGGGAAGAAACTGCTCTTGCCTGGACTGCTTGATGAACTGGACATTCAGGAACCATAGAGAAATGACTGTTAAACTTGCCTAAAGGTGAGATAATCCTTCATGGTTCCTTCTTCATGAAAGAGTATGCTGGACATTCTACAGGACACAGAAAAAAGTAGTTGACAAACTGTGAACTGTCTTTGAAATTTCCTGCTTCATGAAAAAGTCTGCTGGATACTATGGGCCTGTAGGCTGAAGATGGATGCCCCAATGGTAAAGAAGAACTTTGGTGAGATGTCCTATAAATTCTAGAGTTTTGGAAGTTGTTTACAATGTATTTCCTATTTACTTAGACAATATTATATCCTTCTGGAGTCTTTGATGGAGTTGAAGCATATATAATATATAGTTATAGTTTTCCTTAGTTATGATAAAAGATAAAGTAAATATAAATATGGTAACTACAATTTTTGTTTGATAACTGTTTTGTTATATGTAATTTTACTATTTTAAAGATAAAGCCTTCCTTTTTATTTAAACAGAAAAGAAAAGGTGATGTGCAATTCCCCTCTGTATGTTGTGAATATCATTGGTTTATAAAGGAATTGCTTTGGGCCTATAGCAAGCTATAGGGGAACAGAGCTAGGTGGGAAAAACTAAACTGAATGCTGGGAGAAAGAAGGGTGGAGTCAGAGAGAAGCCATGGAGTTGCTGCTGGAGACAGATGTGCTAAAACTTTGCTGGTAGGCCATGACCTAGTGGTGATGCACAGATTAATAGAGAGGGGTTAAATTAAGATGTAAGAGTTAGCAAATAAGAAGCTAAAGCTAGTGAGCCAAGCAGTTATTTAATTAATTTAGTTTCTGTGAGATTGTTTCGGGGATAAGGGGCCAGGAGCTAACTAGCAGCCTCTTTACTACACAAGGCCAGCCTGGTCTACAAGAGCTAGTTCCAGGACAACTAGGACTGTTACATAGACAAACCATGTCTTGAAAATCCAAAACAAAAACAAAAACAAAACAAAACAAAACAACAACAACAACAAAATGCCAGTTAAGAAATAAAAGTTCCTCATTTGGCCAATGGACAGTGACTATGTGGCACATTTAGATTATGGTATACATCTATTAAAAATAAAAGTTGTTGGTAAATGGAAGGAGCAGAAACAGTCATTCTGAGTGAGGTAACCCAAACACAGAAGACAAATTTATTTTTCTCTCATTTTGGCGACATCCTTGAATCTTCAAATATGTGTGCTTGGTTGGAGATTTTGAAATAGCAATCTGGCTTCTGGAGAATGCCTACAAGAGGACAAGAACAGAATCAAGGACACTGGTGACCAGAATTCAAGTACATGCAGGGCTTTAGCTCAACAGGATATCTCCTGAGATGAGCATTGTTTGAGCAACTATCTTCAACAAAAACTAACGTTAATAAAATTTTGATTTTTAAAAAAAAATAGCATAAACTGGAAGACAGCATCAGGAAGTTCTTTATAATTAGAAGCACATTACACAATGATCATTACTAAATGACTTTTACAATGTCAAAATCTTTGCGATCTCAAATGCAAACATTTGACATTATTTTCAAATTTCATCTTAAACAATTAACATATTAATCTAGTCATTGTAGAAACAAATTTATAGATTTCTAATTTTACCCACTCTGACTGAGGTAACTCAGGAATAAAATTTAGCTTACAAAATTCCATAATGAACTAATGGTTTCTAATATCTAATGATATATTACACAGTTCTCTGAGGAGTTCATACTGCTGAAAGTTTTATGGGAAAATTGCCAGCTGGGAGTGAATGTCCTTCAAAGGAGATATTTCTATCTGTAGAAGACACTCGGTTTCTATAGCTGTGCTGTACTGAAGCTCTATAAAACTATTTTGAAAGAGAGTAATGGTGCTATCAAGTTACAAAGCTTTCCACAACACTTACAAATTAGCACAAGAGTTAATGTGTAATGAAAAACATAAGAATGAATTTTTCGCCGGGCGGTGGTGGCGCACGCCTTTAATCCCAGCACTTGGGAGGCAGAGGCAGGTGGATCTCTGTGAGTTCGAGACCAGCCTGGTCTACAAGAGCTAGTTCCAGGACTGGCTCCAAAGCTGCAGAGAAACCCTGTCTTGAAAAAAAAAAAAAAAAAAAAAAAAAAAAAGAATGAATTTTTCTCATTTGAGTAAACTACATTTCCTGCATAGCTTTGAAAGGACAAAGCTTCATTTCACTCATGATTTTCTAATACCCATGTTTCCATTTTTTCGTTTTCCTTAGAATAGTGTATATTGTATTAAAGTTAAAATTTCATGTCCATGAGGAATTTCTCTGAAGTCAAAGACAACTGCCACCTCGAGAGCACAGATTCTGCAAAGTTGTTTTCCGACCTCCTATACAGAGTATGGTATGCACATGCCTGCTCTCCAGCCTCTCCCTCAGGCACATAAGATAAGTGAAGTACAGTTCAAAATTAAGGCAGTACTCTGAATCACTTTTTTCATTAGCATGTGAAACTCACTCAAATTTTCTCCCAAGTTTGAAAGAACAAGCCAAATAATTTTGAAAATCACTTTTCATATTAAAGGGACAGTTTTCTATTGACCTGTAACTAAACTCCAACAGACTATTGTTGATGAAGTTCACTGGTTACAGTTTTAAATTAAGAAGACTCTTCATGTCTTGAAAGTTGCTATCATTATTATTTTTAAGACACAAAAGATTTGTGATTGCTATTTCTTTCAGGAAGCAACTGTGATAATTAGCACACATGCACACAAAAAACACAGGCTAGCAGATTGAAACTAGCCTTAACTTAAAGGGTGTGGGGGATGGGAAATCATATCAGAATTTCTGTATGAAAAGAATCCATATTCAATTAAATAAACGTCTAGGCTTAGCTCAATAGTCTGTTGAGGCTTTAAAGACGCACTATATATAGGCGCTTCACATTGAAGTCATGCATCAGGCCTAGCTAGACAGAGGCACAGAGTTAAGGAGAGTGATGAAGAGTACATGGAAGTCGAATGTGTCATAATAAGAATAAAATCCACAGCATTTGATTACCTATGTGGAGGAGAGCAAGAGATTGCCAAAGTAAAATAAAAATAATTCAAGTCCATTTCAGCTAATCCTTATGATCTTTGGAACAATTCTGTTCCTTTCAGATCTAGGGTTGGTGTTTTGTTCTTGGTATTCTATTTAATTCAGAGCCCTGCACTTTGTTTAAATGAAAAGGCCCCGGGAAACAGCAACACATTAGGCTGCCCACAGTTATTTTCTTCAATAAAACAACTTATCATAATGATAATCAAATAAGAAGTTACTTATTAAAATAAAAGATAAGTAGGAATCCATGACTTCATTCTGTAGCAACATTCACCCACTCACACACCCTTGGGAAATATTTCATGAAGTGAACTAAGAGAAAATATTTCAGTTATAAGATGATAGGTCAATTAAAAGCTAGCGTATAAAATAACTATAACTTCTAAATACAATATTTAATCAAAATTTTTTACTTGAGACTATTTGACAAGTTCAAGAGAATATGCAATATTTTTGGTGATATTCCAAAAAACATATGGGGATTACAAATAAAAAAATACACATACGAAATCCCTCTGCACAAAAATGTTATCACAAATGGTATTTCAAGTTCTAAATAATTTGCATTTGAACAGAAAAAGCCGAATGGCTCTTAATACATTGCTTTAGTTGTTTTTCTGTTGTACTAACAAAACAGCATGATGAAGGAAATTTAGAAGGTACTTCATTGGGTTTCGGGATTTCAGAGATTAGCAAAGAAACAGCAATAGGAACAGCTGAGTACTCATGTTCTTGTTCCACAAACAGAACACAGAACCAATGGTGACTTTTGACACCTGAAGTCCATCTTAAGTGACATGCTACTCCAAGAAGGCTGTACCTTCTTATCCTGCCCAAAGAGGCAGCAGCTGGGCAACAGGTATTCCATATTTGAGAAGTATGAGGCACATGTCATTCAAATCCCCACATTCTACTCCTGGTCCCATAATCTCATAGCCATACAATTAGGCTTAGGCATTCAGTTTGATTTCAAAACTACCACTAGTCTTGCATAATCTCAACACTGATTCAGAGCCCTAAATGTCTTCAGAGATTAAAGGTGGTCTCTTAATTATAACCCTCTGCAAAAAACAAACAAACAAAAAACAAAAAAACCAGATAATATACTTCCAATATATAATGGCACAAAATATGCATTACCAATCCTAAATGGAAAAATGGGAACACAGTGAAGCAATACAGGACCAAAACAAGACTGAAACCCAGCAGAGCAAACTTCAAACTCTGAAGCTCCATGTCAATTGTCAGTTCAGATGGCTCTGCCCTTCCAGTTTTACTAACTTCAGCATCCTCCTCTCTTGGGCTGGTTCCATTCTTTGTAGGCAGCTCTCCTTGTCAGATATCCCATAGCTCTGACACCTCTAACACCCTCAAATTTCCAGTACAGTCCATGCTTGACTTTCACAGCTCCGTGCATGACCTCCCAGCACCTCTATGCAGGGACTCCACTGCCACATGCCTGGCCTCAGTGGCTCTCCTTAAACATGGAGGAAGATTCCACATCCCTTTGCTTGCGTAGTCTTCATGACTCTAAACCAGAATTATAAGGATGAGGTTGTCAGGTTCAGTTTTCTGCTTTGGATGGAGTCTGACTCTCTTCTTGAGTTACATTTTCAGCAGTTTGCTTTTTTAGGAGCAGAAAATTCCTTAGGACTTTGCTTTTTGCAATTTAGAAGATTAGTTGGGTGGGTGATCTTGTCCCAAAAGTACCTATCTCTTTATTGCATTTTGTGACAGGTTTCTCCTTACTTCTTTTAAAGTGAGCTCTGCTCCACCATTAAACTTCCTGATGCTCTTTTTCACTTCAGGTTTTACCTTTAAATAAACATCGTATTTCTCCACTTTTTTTGTTCACTATAGACCTGCATAAGAGATAAACATATTACTGTGTGAGTATTAAGCTGTTTTGTAATCCCATCCATCAAGAAAATTAATCCAATGCTTTACAACTTAAACTCAGGCAAGGTTTTAGGACAAATGCTAAAGGCAGCCACATTGTTTGCTCAAATATCACAAAGTGTTCTCTAGCTCAGTTGTTATTTTTCCTCACTGAAACACCTTGAGCTGAGCCTACATATTCCACATTGCTCTCAGCACTACTTCCAAACTCCTATAAGCCTTACAGAATTTAACCACATTCTAATCCCAAACCACAAAATTCTACAGATTTTTTCCCCCAGAAAAATCATGGTCAGGCCAATTCCAGCAACAACACATGGTTACAGCAGTAGTCCTCTTCTTGATACTAGCTACATGCTTTTTACTTTTCTGTATCTTCTATGACATGATACCATGACTAAGGCGGTTTATAACAGACAGTGTTTAATTGGTTTCCAGTTTCAGAGGGTTAGAGTCTGTGATGGCAGAGCAAAGGCAAGATAAATGGAAAAGCTGAGATCTTACGTCTTTATCCACAATCCCAAAGCAGGGAGAGATGCACACTGTAATGGGTGAGTCTTTTGAAATGACAAAGCCCACTCCCCAGTGACGTACCTCATCCAGAAAGGTCGTGCTTCCTGATACTTTCCAGGTAGTTTCAAAACGTAAAGTCAAGAATTTAAAGATATGAGAATGTAGTGGCCATTCTCACTCAATCACAACCCAACACGGACACCTAAACATGACATGAATAAGAACGCACCAGAGACATGCTAGCAGGCTAAGACCAGTAGGCCATATCCCAAGCAAAGAATTCTGAGAGCGGGAGAAACAGTCTTCCCCAGGGAGGAGCACACTGTTTGGGTATCTAAAGCTAAAGAATCAGCCCTGAAAGTATATACATAAAATTAATATTGTACAGATTCATCAGGTTATATTTACATATTTATGAATGCATAACATATACATAACAATTATTAAAGAAAAAAGGGCTATGAATTAGAAAAAAATCAGGGATACTTTGGAAGGGTCTGAAGGAAGAGAGTGGAAAATACTGGTTATTTTAAGATCCTAAAGAAAAAGATAATTAAAATAACAACAAAGAACAAAAGTATGCAACACATGTAACAACCATGTGTTGTTGCTGGAATTGGCCTGACCATGATGTTTTCTGGGGGAAAAAATCTGTAGAATTTTGTGGTTTGGGATTAGAATATGCACTTAAAATATGTAATATATTCGTTGATTAGATTTTAATAAAGAATAAAAACCATTGTGATTCTTAGCTGCTGGGAAAATAATGAAGGGTCAGAGTTGTTTATTTTTTTAATTTGGTTTTGTTTTCTAAGAATATAGCCAATAATTCGTCTACAATATTTTAGTAGCATGTCACACATTCAATACGGGGCAGCTCAAGATAGCCTTGATGTGAAATAAAATGACCCATAATTTGATAGGGAGGAATGGATCTGGGAAGATTTAGTCAGGATATCAAATGCACCAAGTGGAAAAGCAATGCTGAAACAAAGCACAAGAAAACATTAATTCACATTCAAAGGTAGAAATATAAAAATTTCTGAAACTATTCATCAACAACCATTTTCTATAAAAGCTTTAGTATAAATGGCCTCAACATACTACTTTTACAAAACAGATTAGTGGTTTGAATTTGTAAAAAAGAGTCACCTATTTGTTTCGTCCAAGAAATATCTAAAAAGCTTTATATCAAAGGATAGAAAACAAACAAGCAAATGGAACCACAAGCAAACATACTAGTCTATTTTATTGTGATGTACCTGATACAAGCATACAAAATTGTATTTTATTATGCTCACAGCAATGATCTGCTTTGGATTATTAGTTTTCCATAATAATAAAATAATAATGTTGTTTTAAAATGAAAAAAATATTTTAATAAAATTATGGGAAATGGTATAAGGCTGGCTAAACTTTAATTTAGTGTGGAATATATAATCACAGATTGTATAGTGTTGGTTTTCTTTTTCCTTATTTAATTTTTTTTATCATAAATGCTTACTATTGTACCTTCAAAGTTAGAATGTATATTTTATGAATATTTCTGCATCCCTTTACAGTTAACTACTACTAGAAATGCTCATAGGAACCACAAGTTGATGCTCATAAAGCCTATTAAGATACAGGTATAATTCTGGTTGTGTTTTTCTTTCTATTACAATATTTTTTAAAGCAGTCATTACATTTACTTGGGGTGTGTGTGTGTGTGTGTGTGTGTGTGTTGGTATGGGCACTCATGTGGAGGACAAAGTGCTATCTACAATAATAGGTTCTGTCTCCTTCCACCATGTGCGTCCCAAAGATTAAACTCAATAACTCAGTTTTTCAAGTTTAGCGTCATATGCCTTCACATACTGTACCATACTGCCAGTCTTAGAAGAGATTCTTACAACATCTTTTGTCAATTAAAAAAAAGTTTGAAACTATAGCATTTATAATTATTAAACAAAACCTCTTGTATCAAATCCAACTCAAATGTACAGCATAAAGCAAGGTATCTATTCGTACTTGTAAGACCTTGAAGAACAAAGGAATGACAAAGTCCATTTTGTGTCTTTTTTTTCTTAAGGTACATGCTAATTTATATAATGGTATTTTTTGTATTTTAATAAATAAAGTTTGCCTGAAGATCAGAGGGCAAACCATCCACACTAATCAGCCATAAAGGCTAGAGAGTGGTGGCACTCACCTTTAATCCCAGGACTAGGGAGATAGTGGCAGACAGATCTCTGTTAGTACAAGGCTACCTTGGGTTACACAAGTCAATCCAGAAACATATCCAGGTGGTGGTGTTTCATACCTTTAATCCCAGTGTTTGGGAGTCAAACACTTTTAATCGCAGCACTAGAGAGGTGGAGGCAGGAGTGATATGACTGGGTAGAGAGAGGAATATAAAGGGGAAGTTGACAGAAACTCAGTGGAGGGTGAGGTCTGAGGATTTGTGGAGATATGATCTCACACTTTCAGTCTGAAGATTTGGAAGAGGTATAAGGTCTCTCTAGTGTCTGGTTGCTTTGCTTTTCTGATCTTCAGTTTTGTACCACATCTATCACTGGGATTTTATTATTCATGCTACAGATTTATTTTTCTTAAAATGTTGATCTGTAGTTATATGCATTTCTCCTGAAAATAGTATATCACTTTTCTTTATGTACAACAAATAATTGTTTATGTGGAATTTTTTCTTTGTCATTTTATCCATTAATAAGATTTCAGGTAGATTTAGTTGCTTGACAGTTGTGGATAAGTTGCTTGTATGAACTTTTGTGCACCCTGTGTGTGCAGTTCCTACTGAGGCCAGAAGAGGGCAATAAATCACCCAGAACTGGAGTTGTGGAGACTAATGTGCTGGGAT
Source organism: Ondatra zibethicus (assembly GCA_004026605.1). Classification (NCBI taxonomy): domain Eukaryota; kingdom Metazoa; phylum Chordata; class Mammalia; order Rodentia; family Cricetidae; genus Ondatra; species Ondatra zibethicus. The sequence goes on from PVIU01008530.1 coordinate 28,896, forward strand.
GTGGATGTCATGATTCAACTCTAATAGTCTGGAAAGAACACCAATGTCCTTAATCACTGAGGCACCTTTCCAGCTTCTGAAATAGATACTCACTATGTTACTATGTGTTAGCACATTACTAATGTGACACAATTTTAAATCAAGTATTGTGATATCTCTACAATTGCTTTTATTCTTATTTTGCCTCAATATCAGGAACAGTCTATAATCTTTATAAATTTCAAAATTTGTTTTTTAATTTCTGGGAGTAATATTTTTGGATTTTGATGGAAATTTCATAGTATTTTGCAATTTTTACCATATTATTTTGAGACTTCATGAATAGGTGGTGCCTCCTCCAACCATCTAATGTCTTCCTAAATTTCTTTCTATGATGTTTTCATAAACTTTAGTGCAAGTCCTTTCCATCCTTAATTACGTTCATTCCAAAAAAAAAAAATGTAATGTGATACTGTTGCCAATATATCTCGGGATGGTTATTGCCTATTTACAGAAAAGCTACTAATATTTATTGCTTTGTTTCTTGATAAAAAATATTTATCAAATCTGTAACTATTCAGATGGAGTCTTTTGTCTTTTAAATATATGTACATACAAACTAGTGGAATTATTTTTGTCTCTGTTTCTTTTTACCTTTGACTATGGCTGATGATATGAGAGAAGTTGTTTATAATGCACTTCTTTTTTACTTAGGTAATATTATATCCTCTGGCATCTTTGATGGAGTTGAAGAATAGATAGTAATAATATAGTTTTCCTTGGTTATGATAAAAGATAAAATAGATATAACTGCAATTCTTGCTTGATAACTGTTTTATGTAATTTTTACTATGTTAAAGTTAAAACCTTCCTTTTTTACTTAAACAGAAAAGGGGAGATGATGTGGGATTCTCCATTGTATGCTGTAAACATGATTGGTTAATTAATAAAGAAAACTGGCTTGGACTGATAGGGCAAAAGAGTAGAAGTAGGCAGGGAAAACTAAACTGAATGCTGGGAGAAAGAAGGGTGGAGTCAGAGAGAAACCATGCTGGAGCCAGATGGAAATTTATCTGGTAAGCCACAGTCACGTGGTGATACACAGATTAATACAAATGGGTTAAATTAATATGTAAGAGTTAATGGGCCAAGCAGTGATTTAATCAATACTTTTTCTATGTGATTATTTCAGGGCTAAGTGGCCAGGAACAAACTAGCAGTCTCCTTACTACAGGCTAAGATTACTATAACATAATTGTGGAACAGGTGAAAATTTTTATGATATGGAAGATTTTACAGGAAATCCTTATAGTATTTCTTCATTCAATTATAAACCTTTTTGCTGCTGAGAAAACAATTATATATTCCTTTTTTTCTAACATTTTATCATGAATGTGTGTCAAATTTAGTCAAAGCTATTTTCTGCATGTTTGGACCTAATTATAGGAATTTTGATTATTCTTATGTATTGCATTAAAGTCATGGGAGTCATATGTTGACCCATCTTTATATTCCTAAAATGGAACAATTTTTTTCTTTTGATTTATTTTTTTTCATATAATATATTTTTATTATATTCTTTTCCCTACCTTAACTCTTGCAAGATCCTCCCTGCCTCTTTAACCAACACAAATTTTGTCTTCTCTATCTCTGTCTGTCTGTCAGTCTGGTCGTCTGTCTGTTCATTTGTACATTCATCTCTCTCTTTATCTCCCCTCCCTATCTCTCTCTTTATAAATTAAACAAAAACAATTATAAAAATAAAAACCAAATTACAGTTGATATACCTAGTAATACTCCATTTGACAAAACTGATTTTCTCTTTTCTAATAACTATCAATTGCAAATAGGTTTTTGTTTATTTGTTTTGCTTTTTGTTAAGGGAGGGGCTGGTCTGGTTAGTGTTATTTTTATATGCATAGACTTGGGCTGTCCACTCAAACATGGGTAAACTACCAGTCATCATATTCTTAACAATGAATAATTATCCATACCCCATCAATTATGCACCATCATTAACTTTTCAGTATGAAATTGTACCTGGACAACTATACCAGCTATGGCAGGATTTGGTTGGCATGGTCTGGTGATGTCTTGTACAGGTGATGACCATATTTCCTGTTTATTCATGATGGTGATAGACATGTCAGGGCCGAAAGAGCAGCTTTGCACAGCATACTGCCTAGCCCCAGCTCTTACATCCTTCCTCAGAACACTGTTGGTGCTGTTTCCAGTCTCCATACCAATTTTAGAATTTTCTTGTTACTTTAAAAGACAATCTGGAATTCCTAGAAAACAAATAGTTACAATAAATACATTCTTTGAGCAAAATTCATTATACTCCAAGTTCTTTAATGTAAAACTAGACATATTCTCAACATAGAGTTCATTATTATTGCCTGTGCTGAAAACTTTAAGTTATTATATAGATACTTGCATTATATAACAGAAATGCTGGACAAAATCATTTAAATTTTGTCATATTTATCTCTTCAAAATATTTAATATTTTAGTTCATTTAACATGGACTGCTACTACATCTGAAATAATATAACAATATATGAAAGCAATGATAATAATTAACAAATAATTTATTAAAATCACCCTAGGCAATGATTAAAGCGATAAAACAATATTTAATAGCCAACATACAAATCTAGTGGCCTAGGAAGACTGGAAAACTTGTTGCTTCTTGTGAGCCATTTCTATTAGCTCGGCACATTTTGTATTTATTTTCATCTCTCATTCCTGTTAATACTCTCAATTACACATCTCAAAACCTTACACAGAGTGTCTTCCCTCTCAAAGCTTGCTTTACACTTCTGAGCAACCAAGCATATATATTTTGAAAACTTAAACTCTATTTTTCTGCTTGATTAGTTTCTCCAGGAAAGCCAACTTGCAAGCAGACATCCCACAGAGCCTGTGGATTTTGTTATGTCATCCAGTGGCACCCTCTCCACAGGGGCTACTGTATCCCTGCCCATCCTATGCCTCTGTCATTTACTTCTACTGTTTTTACTGCCAAGCTCAATGCTCTGAAATGAGAATTACCAGCCGTAAGCAACATGTGCTTTTCCTGAAGACTGTAGAGCTTCAACTTCTACTTTCGTCTCATAATAGAAGATTTTGTAACAATTTTGCTGACTACCAGATGACTTTAGGCTACTTATGTTACAAGAAGATGATAAGAACATAGAATTGTGTATCTAGCTGACAAGAAAGTGGTATAAATGGAAAGTACACATTATAGAATATGATTTTAAATTGTTCCTTTGAATGAAATATACTTTACTTGAAAACTGAATATTTATTGAAGATTTTATTTTGTTTCTTTGTCAAAGCAACATAAATGTGGCAAACTCATGAGTTGGACAGGCTAGTTTTTAAATTAAATGACTTCTGAACATTTAATAAAACATTTTCATATAATTTATAATTAAATTATCTTTCTACTCTAGGCTTAATTCCAATACTACAATAATTATCATCACTCTTCTTGATTGTTATAACACTCAGGAAAAACATCTTGCTTTAATTATTAATTAGAACACAGAAATAGTATTCATGAAATAGATATCATAATGAACAATAATTGTTTATTTTCATATTTTTTTAAATTTGCAAGACTTTCTATGAGGCTCAGTTCATGGCTGACCTGTAAGCTTGTCCAGCATAAACATCTTACATAGACCGCATATGTATAGCACATTTTAAAATTGATACTAATCCAGTCACCGGACCCTACCATTCATTTTGAAATCAAAACAGACAAAGTCTTGGACAGAAAATTATTTCAGTAAAATAATGTTTGGTTTTGGCTGGTTGTTATGTGTTCAATATTCTATTTAGTGTTCATATTTGTATAGTAAAGTTTTTGCAATTGAAACCTTCCATAATATATGCCTGTGAAGAATGTCTCAAAGACTGTTTATTCCATAACCTTTGTGCGTTAAAACAATAAGGTGATTTTTTTTTTTTTGGCTAGGGTTGAAGAAAAGATACTCTTTTAAGATACTCTCAGATGAGAGGCTGGGATACCTGGGTTGGTGCAAAGGTATGCATCTGGGCCACTGAGTAGGTAATTTGCTTTTTCTCAGGCAAACAGCTACATTTTGCTATTCAGACTGTTTCATATGGTAATGATATGGTTCCAAAGCAAGAACATAACAATTAGCTTTGTTTGTTTGCACCAGGTAATAATATCATTAGATGGAGCTAATCCTAACAGCAAATTCCTATGCTAAGAAGTGAGGAGAATTTTCTAATATTAATACATAACTACTCAAATAATTTCCATTAATAATACATACACAAACAAAAGTGTCAATTAGATGAATGTAAAGTAATTGCTTATAGAAACTTTTGTGGAAAAGTAGAATCCATGTTTAAACCGCACAACCAACCTGATTTCTTAAATGGATCATTTATTCTCCATTATTCAATTCTCATCACTTACCTTGTTTCATTGGTGTGTGTTGCCCTTGTGGGAATCTGGGTTTGCTGCTTCTGTATCCAATGACTCTTATGTTTTTTTATATTTAATTCTAAAATTATATTTGGAAAATTCTGATAAAGTCTGAATCATACACTATTAAAATTGCCTTCTTAAAATTGACATCTTATGTGTTCATGTACTTTATAGGCACTTAATACTATTCTTTATCAAAACATTTGTAACACTAATATGATGTAATTATAGCCTTGAAAGAACCCAATCACTTTGAATCTTTGCCAGGAAATTACTTGTACATGTACTAAAATAGCTTTTTTTTTTCTGGCATTCACTGTTTCCAATGATTTAGTTCTTTAAACTTGGCACATTCATCTACACATACCAATAGAATAAAAGTAAAATGTAAAGCTCAATTGAAAACATATTTTACAATGTGTAGTTGTAAGAATTTTAAAGTTACTTACTTAGTCTTCTACTAACACATAGTTAACTATGTAACATAATAACATTTCATTAAAAGGCTTCATTTTGCATGTTCATTCTCAGTATAAGAAATATCTACAAATGGTACATCAAGTAGTAAAACTATGTTCTGAGGGTGTAAATTGAGACTATGCTTTCAATTCTTGGCCACTCAGACCCAAATAATCACATAAAAACTATATTAATTACAACACTGTTTGGTCAACAGCTCAGGCATATTCGTAGTTAGCTCTTACATCTTATATTAATGCATTTTCTTATTTTATATTTACCATGAGGCTCATGGTTTGTTACCCCACACCTTGCTTCTTGGATAGCTACATGGCATCTGCCTAACTCTACCTTCTTTCTTCCTGTATTCAATTTAGTTTTCCTGCCTAGCTATATTTTGCCCTGCCACAAGACAAAGCAGCTTTTTTATTAACCAATGGTAATAAAACATTCACAGTGTACAGAGGAGAATCCTACATCATAGGGAACAGCTCAATAGATAAGAATTCAAGGCCTGCAGAATGAGAACCTTAAAACTTGAATTCAAGTGCAAATTATCCATGTAAAAAGCCAGGCATGGCTGCATGTGCCTATAACTACAACATGGGTGGCAGGGACAGGCAAATTCCAAGAGCTCACTGAATAGAAATCTTACCTGGTAGAGGTGAGCTCCTAATTCAATGGGAGACCCTGTCAGAAGGTATTGTGACAGAGAATGGTAAAGACACCTTTGGCATAAATTTTCTCTGGCTTTCAAATACATGTAGACATACACACTCATACACCACATACAAAGAAACAAGAAAGAAGATACTTATATATTGATATTACGGTAATTGTTGTTGAATTAACTAATGAATGAATTAACTTGAGTTAAAACATACTAATTTCTTATACACCTTGACTAGAATGTCCAATACTGGCTCTGACACCAAGCTGCCTTTATCACTGTATGAATGATTCCATTGGTAGTACAAACTCCATTTCACTAGACTGCCATCTTTGTCAGCCTTTGCACCATTTCTTTACTTCTCCTTCATTTGGCAATCAGTCATAGCCATCACACATTTAACAATGAATTTTGAGTAGATAAAGTCCGTGGGCAACTGCTTTTCTTATGTGGCTAGGTAAAAATTCTGCCTTTACTAGACTAGTCTTCCCATTTCAAATTATCTAATCAAGACAATTCTTTATATATGAACCAAAGGTCATTTTCAGGATGTTCAGATAAGATGTTTATGCATGTGTGTGTGTGTGTGTGTGTCTTTGTGTGTGATGGCTAATCTTGTTGGTCAACTTGTCTAGATCCAGAATCAACTAAAATATATCAATTGGGGAAAGAGTTTGGGATGAGATAATTTAAATAGAAAGACCCATTTTAAGTGTGGATGGCAACTACTAATGGCAGAGGATTAAAAAGCTAAAGAAATGGAAAAAGGAAACATTGCTTTGGTCTGCTTGCCTCCATTCCTGCTGGCAAATTCATCTATCTTGTTGTTGCAACATTTCTCCAAAGTAACTAGAAACAGTTCCCCAAGCCTTCCAGCTTTGACAATATGAGCAGCTCTGGAGGATTCCGCATAGCACTGAGCTTTCCACTGCTGGCTTTGGTTTTATTTTGTCATGGCTGTGTCCTGCTTCTTCCCTCTTGCAATAAGAAAATGTGAAACTTGGTTTTGGATTTTTTACAGAAACCCACATTTCTGGGACCTTGAATATTTTATGGAGATTGTGAGGTTTTCAAGAGACATTTGATAGTCTAAGAGAATGAACTTCTAAAATGCTTAAATTTTTAGGACTAATGGATGTTTAAAAGTTGAGGTCTTTATATTTTGATATTGAAATTATGTAGTATTTTAAATGTAAATAGTACAGTAAATATTATTATTTAATAATTTGGTATTGGTGTGTTGATTAACAAAATAATTGCTTAGGTTGTTTTTTTTTTAACAATTTGAAATAATCGAAAAGGATGAGAAACTTCAATTGATAAAATACTTCCATCATATTGCATTTAGACAAGTTAGTGGCACATTTTCTTGATTGCTAACTGATGGGGGAAACCCAGCCCAGGTGGTCCTTGGTGGTATTAGAAAGTGGGCTGAGCAAGCTATGGACAAGTAATTTGCTAACTGATAAAGAAGAACGCAGCCAGGAGGTCCTTGGTGGTATTAGAAAGTAGGGTGAACAAGCTATAAACAGGTAAGATCAGTAAACCGTGAATATGCATACTTTGCATATACATAAATGGAAATAAAAATCCAAGTTTTTAAATGGAGAGAAATAGGCTTGAGATAGAAACGTTATAAGAAGATTATGCAGAGTTCAATAAATAGGATATAAAACCATTGGATATTTTCTGGAGCAATAATTACACTGAGAGTTTGTCAGTCCTAGAACAGTTATTTTTCCTCCATCAGCAGCTCATTAAGTATCTGTTGAATCAATAAGGAAATGAAAGATGGACTTGTAACTTGAAATGGTAAGCAGAAGGGATCTATTATATCTCTTTGGGCAGCAAAGGAATGGGCTGAGATATGTTTAGAGCGGCTTATTTTACAATGAATATGTGCATTGGACACTTGGGAAATAACTCCACAGCACTGTTGATGGAAATATTTCTTGGCTATGTTGCTTAAGTGAGCTATGGTTTGAACATTTCATCAGCAATGCTTTCAAATGCAAAAACATCTAGCATTAAACCTTATCAATCGAATCCATCTGACATTTGTGCTTTATGATCCCTTGCTGATTTATCATAGCATGTGCATTGTACAGAAGCAGTGAACCAAGGAGGAAAGACTTTAGATCCATTGGGTTTGGGAGAACAGCTCTAGAAAACAAATCTGTTATAATCTGTATTAAAGTTGACATCAGCCTATGTGTGTCATGAGAGATTTAGCCAGACTGAAGGGGGAAAAATAAGGCTTTAAGAAAACAAATCACACAAGAAAAGACAAAATAATTAACAATTTCTACAAACCAAATTGTTTCATCTTATTATCATAAATGTGATTTCCAGTACAGAACCTGTTGTGTCCTAGGGCCAGAGACTCAATTTCAAAGGCTTGGCTTGGTGGTAAATGAAAAGAAAAATTTATTTCTTCCTTTTCAGTTTAATCATTCTTTTATGGTACCAAAAATTTCAAGTTTATTATAATTTAGATGTTTTTATTTTCATAGATATCAGTAGAATTTACTGACAGTATTATATGAGCAATAACTACTTTGTAAGTTTTTTTTACATACACTTTTCTGTTTCTTTCAGTAAGCATATTATTTCATTGATTATATACTCTTTATCTAATAAGAATGATCAGAGGCATTGTACAAATATATGTCACCCAGTCATTTCAGAAATAGAGCACACAACCCCTCAATTGCCTTACTCTAGCAGACTTACTAACCCGACTCCTCCCAGTGCATCACTTTCACCTGAATCTTCTTTCAGCCTTTATCCTTGGATCCAGATGAAAATTCCTCACTACATTACTGTACATTCCTAAAACCATCATTGACCAAATTGAGAAGGAAATGATGTTAAAATTTAGGAGGTGGTGGTGGTGCACACCTTTAATCCCAGCACTCAGGAGGCAGAGGCAGGGGGATCTCTGTGAGTTCGAGGCCAGCCTGGTCTACAAGAGCTAGTTCGAGGACAGGCTCCAAAGCCACAGAGAAACCCTGTCTCGAAAAACAAAAACAAACAAACAAAAAAAAACCTTAGGAGCATGGAATTGCACCTTGTATACAATAAGAGAAAAAACTCTGCTAAATAATTTAATTATTACACTACTGACTAAAATTCCAAATATATAAAAATAAGGGCCTAGTGATTCCCTCATTACGGCGATGTATAAGAACTTAGAAGCAAGAGAGAATTTGGGTAGGACACCACAAAAGTAGCCCCAGCCCTTGAAAGATAAAGGGAAGAGAGTCAGGAGTAGAAGATCATCCTCAGCTACATGATCCTCTCTAATATCAGAAAAAAACAAAGAAGAATCAGGAGGAACAAGAAGAGAAACAGCAGCAAGGAAAGAATGGTAAAGGAACAATTTTGAAATTTCTTTTTACTGATAATTTATTTTTAAGCCACAATGAACAATTTTGAAAGTTATATTTTCTTGAAATTTGGTTGTAGCCTACAAATTTTTTGAGCATTGGCATACAAAATCTGTTATTATTCTAACTTTGTAACAATCTGAGATAATTAGCAGTCAGTAATTAATATTTAGTTACTCTATATAACGACCACGTTCTTTAATCCTTTTTGAAATAATGCTAAAAATTAAGAATATAATATAATACCAAATTCAGGAATATTGAACAGTATAACACTCAATATTTGAAAAAAAATAAGATTCTATCACAAACATCACCTTTTATTTATACTGTTACATGCCTATTTTTAAATTTTTGTGGTTTGATAACATTGGAAACTGTAGCTCTTTTTAAATATCTAAAGCAAAGTCAAAGTCCACAAAAGCACCACCCTCTCATTCATATAGCTGAACAACGACTTCTAAAGTCATTAGTAAATTACTGTAGAGTTGTGTCAGAAATAAGAGAAAATCATTCTAGAAGCACACTGCGATTTTTAGCAAAAAGTTAGCTTAAGTTTCACTCTTTTTTTTTAAACATCTTTCCAAGATGTGCATTTCTCCTAAGATGGTTCCTGGATTCTAGATACATCAAGAAAGTCAATTTGGACCATGTTCATTGAAGCACGAAGAGACTTGTTGGTTGGTCTTAATACACAGGAAAAAAATCAATATTCAAGATATAAATGAATCTAGTTGTCTAAGAACAATTATGCCTTTACACATTTGAGTCACCTAGGAACTTTTCTTTCTGATTCTGTGCTTACCCAAGACATTGCTGATTGCAATTTGATGTTGAGCACAGCATATGTACAGATTGCTTCTTAGTCATATTTGAGCCTTTAGCATAGCTTTCTGAAAGAGATTAAAATGTGCTGATCCACCTTTGAGTTCAGGCATTAAACATCTGTCTCTGGAGACTTGGTTAATGGGAGACTGTTCCCCTGAGACAAATCTATTCTGAGTATGTTGATACATACAGTCCTTGTGCTTGCCAAGGCTAAAGAGCTGACTGCAGGCAGCTGCAACAAACACTGAAAAGTAATGAGGACAGATGAGGTAGCCTGGAGAAAGCCGAGGCCCAGCTTGCAGCTCTCATGCCCACAGCAACTTTTCTTTCAACTCCAACAGTAAGCATTTACTATGCATTCAGAATCACACTGATTGTTCCTGAGACTTCATGAGAAGGCTTAGTCCTTTTCCAAGAAAACTTAAAAGTGGCATGTGTGAAATAATTTTATTATTGTCCTATGAAAGGCAGTGATTGGGAGCTCTAAAGATGAAAGGCAGTGCAGTGTTAAGATTAGGATAAGTCATGTGAGGGAAAGCTCGTAATTCCTGCGTTTTGTATTTGCTAAAGGAAGAAACGACTCATTTTTTGATTTCTCATGACTGGAATCACCTTAAGTCACAGTTTTGTAATCCTTCTTTCAAAAGGCTTCAGTGGTCTCTCACTACACTTAGAATGAAACATACTAGCTTGTTTGTTTTCCTTTTTATTGTGAAAAACTTTTATAAAATATATTCTATTCACACCACTTCCCCCACCTCAATTCTTACCAGATCTTTCCTACTTACCCACCCACCCAACTGCAAGCCCTTCTCTCTCTCTCTCTCTCTCTCTCTCTCTCTCTCTCTCTCTCTCTCTCTCTCTCTCACACACACACACACACACACACACACAGAGAGAGAGAGAGAGAGAGAGAGAGAGAGAGCAGAAAGACCAGGATGCATGTGTCTTTCTCCCTCATTTCTACTGTTTCCTGACAATCCTCCAATTACAGGGTGCCACGGAACGGCTCAGGGGAGCCCCTCAGACCGTGGGAAAATCAGGGTCTTGGTACCAGGAAGGCACAAGTTAGGCGAATGACAGACAGACACAACACACAAGAGAGTGGTTTGAATCTGCTGCAACTTTACTGAATTCATGTTGTCATTATATAGTATTCAATCAAAGAACAAACCAGAAGGTCATGTATCATTACTTGGCACAGTATGAAAGCTTCATTTAGTCACATCAGCGATGAGCAGGTGTTAGACATAACACGTCCTTAGAAGGGGAACTCTTGTCCTTGGGATCATAAACTTCAAACAAGTGGTTTCATCTTATCTAGGAGTAGAAAGTTTCTGTCTCATATTTGCTATCATGGCCCTTCTTTTATTCTCACCCTTTCTTTATCTCCTCTAGTGACCAAATATGCCTAATTCTCTGCACCTGCTGCAATATACTTCTTTGTACTTTCTCATGTAGCAAACACCATGGGGGTTAGGATCTAACAAGCCTATTCATAAATAGTAGAGCTAAATAATTCCACTTTTGTCCCTCGTATATCACATACTTATGACTATCATCCTCATAACTTTTTGTGTATGGAATGGGGTCATCTGGTGACTCAGCTGTACTCCTGGGTAGTTCCCACCCTAGTTTCTTTATTCCCAGAATGGGGGTTTCCTAACAACATCTGGATCTTAACCTATGTTTTCCCCAAATCATCAGTCCTATTTAGGAAAAGTTCCTGCTGCTGTAACTCATCCATAATATTCCCCCAGTATTTGCACAAGAGCTTGAAACACTGGAGGCATCTTGAGCACTGTATTAGTATCATTATCAGAATTATCAATCCCAGGAACATCAAGGGGTTCTCTGGTAAAATTATACGTTTTGGCCAAGTATAGCAAAGAACATTATCAGAAAACAGGAGAGAATAGCAGAGGCAGCTAGCCATCTATGATAGCGGTGAGTATATAATCTTGAGTTCAAGTTCAAGACCTGAGCTGATTGCTAAGGAACCACCGGAGGCCTATCCGCGAACGGCACGAACCCCCCCAGCCTGTGTCCTCTGGACCAGAGGCATCGTTGTCACACAGGCGACACCGCTGTGGGTGTGGCAACAGGGGTCCTTTCCTGTATGAAGACAGGTTCCCTGCCAAAGACACTGACAGCTGGAGCCAACATCAGAGGTTGTGGTGGAGTTTCTTTGAAGTCACAAAGAGAGGCGAGAAACAGAAGAAACAGGACTTTACAGAAGAAAAATGGAATTGCAGTAAAAGTAAAACCCCAGGTGGTTCCAGAAGAAGCTCCAGTGTCCCAGTGCTGAGAGTTTGACAATGAATTCAAGAAGCAGAGTTCCTTAAACATACACTGAAACATTTATTCATTATAAAATGAAAGGTCATGAAGAGTTATTATGCATTAACTTAGTGTTTGGGAACTCATAGAAATGAATTAAAATTGTTTCACAGTGTGTAGCATGGTCTGTTTGTGGGGCTCCTAGCAGTGGGATCAGGACCTGTCCCTGGTGATTAAGCTTTTATGGGGGAACCCATTCTCCACGCTGGGTTGCCTCACCTAGATTGATACAGGGAGAGGAACTTGCTGTTCCCTCAACTTGATGTGCCATGCTTTGTTGACTCCCATGGGAGGCCTTTCCCTTTCTCAATGGAAAGTGAGGAGAAGTGGAAAGGGAGCGTAGGTAGAGGGGAGGCAAGGAGAGGAAACACAACTAGAGGAGGGAGGATAAACCATGACAGGTATGTAAAATAAATGAAAAGTTTTAATTAATAAAAAATACTTTGCAACAATCTTGAAGAAATACCACCCTAAAGCTCTAATTAATTTGAACAAATAGCCACCATAGGTAGAGAGTGTCTGGACAGTTAATACAGTTCTCAGAAACAATGGAGAAGAGCTTGTATTTCAAGTGTAAGGGAAGTCAGTAAATATGAGAAACAGGCAAATATGTTTTATTGACATATAAGATTATTTTGTTTAGAAAAGGAGCAGTACACAGACGCAGACCTATTGCTTCCTAGGTTGGCAGCCTCGGGGAGCTGTAGCATAATAGCACATCTTGCCCGTGCTCACCAAGAGTCACTGATCTCCTTCCTGAGACTCTCAGGTTCACTGTCTTAGTCCTGTGACAGGTCTCAAAGCAATCATGCTGGGTCGATCCTGAAGAAATAATTTTCGTGTGTGACAACAATCATTTGCATCTTCACTTTACTCTTCACACCTGGGTGACAGAGGTGGGACATAGGCATGAAACTGTGGCAAAAGGATTTGAGGTTATCCTGGTATGTTAGGCATGAGGAGCTGCTTTGAGGGGCTTCCAGGAATTCCTATTTTGGGAAGAAACTTTTTAAAGTGGCTTCTCAGGGTCATGCCCATGTGCTTCCTCAATGCACACAAAGTGACAGTAAAGAATGCTGAAAATTCTGCTCACTACAGTCTTGGCAGTTGCTTAAATTTAAACCTTTGTTATGCTCAAGCAAGTTTCAATGGTTTAAAAATAATTTCCTTGCTTCAAATATTATTCTCCATATATATATATATATATATATATATATATATATATATATATATATATATGAGATCATTGTAAAAATTCATTTGCTGTGATTCTATCACGTCATTAATTTCTTAGGCCTTTTGATAATTTCAAAGCAAATTCAAAATTCCTAATATATTATTAAAAGTCTATCTCTGCTATACCCCGCTTATTACCATTTTCTGAACGGTCACACAATTTTTAAATTTCTGAATGTCTTTTATTCTTTCTCATCTACTAAGATACATAATTTTTTTTCAAGTGATCACATAGCCACATCAACTCAACTATCAACCAACTCATCCAAAAATCATCCTTCTAGTTGTAGCTTTAATGTCTCTGGCAAATTCCCTTCATTAGATATGCTGTTCAGTCATAATATTAGTAAATATATTCAATAACAGGCTAAGTCGTTATATTAAACAATAGGTGGTTGTGGAGTCACAGGCTTAAGTCAGTCTTCCTTTGAGACACCTTACTTGGGCATTGCTTCATGTACTGAAAGAAATAGGAACTTAAAAGTATTACCATCAATCTTTCTCTGGCGACTCTTGTTTTATTGCTTCTGAGTAGTGCCAGTCTTTCCCAGTGCAAGTAAAATATAAACTTATACTAACATCATTCCAGTTTGGTAAGGTCAGTTCTTTCTCAGTGTACCCAGTCCAATCTGTATCCCAGAGAAGAAACTGTTAAAATGATTATGGAATATGGCAATGTATACTAATGGTCTTTGTTTGAGGAATACTTGCTGTTCTTTATAATACATTACTCACAAGTGGTATTTGACAATCTCATAAGGTATGAGTATTTTGATATCACAACAAATTAGAATTTAGATGTATTGACACTGGTTATCATTATATGTAGGTTTGTTCAATACATCATCCCCGAAACTGGAACATCATATGGTATATTCCTTGACAATAAGCCATTTTATACTACTTACATGTCAGCTATACTTTTGAAAGGCTGAGAAATATTATCCATGTGCAAGTTTTGATCAATAAAGCAAAGGTCACATCATAAGATTATGAACCTCATTTTTCTCCTATCCACATTTAGTTAGAACATTACTTTTTGCTTCTGTTTAATCCTTCTAGAACAGTGTAAAGGACTAATCTTGTACTTGAAAGTTACAGTCATTGCTTGAGTAGGAGAAGTCTTCAAGTCTTTTCTTATTATTTCCTTGTTTAGTGTTCATGTTGAAAAGCTCAATTAAAATGATAGTAGCTTCGTCACACTATTTTTTTCCTATTTCCCTAGAAGATAAAAGGCTCATACACTAGAAGTTAATAAAAGTACATTTAAATCTTTACTCACCATGGAGACACATTGATATATGAATGATGTGGCATCAAAGATTGATACTCCAAGGCAATGTAGTATCACTTAGCGTCACTTTATCCCATAGTCTATGAATATATGATGGCTGATGTATTGTTTGATTGATGCCATCCAATGACATTCTTCAGTCTGAACAAAAGTCAGAATACGTGAGCTAAATTTTAATGGGGTTGGTTATAAGAAACTGGGGTGGCTCCGAGAAGCAAACTTAATCCTCTGCAAGAGCATTAGGCATTAAGTCATCATTCCACGCCCTCAAAATAAATTTGTTATTTTTGACACCTTTTTATATTTTTTAGATTATAATGTAATTTCAAAATTTCTTCCTCTAAATACTCCTGTTTAACCATCACTGCTCTCCTTCAAATTTATTACTGCTTTTTTTTCATGACATTTTACAGCATGCATATATGCACTTGTGTTGACATACATATTCCTAAATATAACCTGCTGAGTCCATATGATGTAAACTGTACATATGTTTGCAAGCTGGCGTTTTGGCACTGGACAAACGGTGTGCTCTTCCCCAGGGAGGACCACTGGACAAACAAACAGTGTGCTCTTCTCCAGGGAGGACCACTGGACAAACAAATAGTGTGCTCTTCCCCAGGGAGGACCACTGGACAAACAAACAGTGTGCTCTTCTCCAGGGAGGACCACTGGACAAACAGTGTGCTCTTCTCCAGGGAGGACCACTGGACAAACAAATAGTGTGCTCTTCCCCAGGGAGGACCACTTCTCCAGCTCCCTGCTTTTCTCTGTTGTCTGGAGTTCTTTGTGTAGGATTGGGGCCTGCTCAGTTTTTCCATGTCTATTTTGTGATATGTTTGTTGGTGTTATCCTTGTTAGGCTCACATTTGATTTTTTTTTATATATCTAATATATTCTATTACAAACACATATAAGAGCAACAAGATTTTTTTTCTTAAAATATCTGAAGGATTATTTTCAACCAAGTGACTAAAACCTGCAGGAATAAAGATCTCAAATGGCATGGTGTAGAGAGAAAGGAGTAGGAATGAGAAACTATAGGAAAAAAAAAAGCAAGCAGACTAGGACCAGGATGTCTTCTGTAAGCTGATAACTTAAGCCAAGCAAGTTTATGAAGTGGCACTGCTCAGTGTTTTCAAGGGAGAAATTCCTTAGGTGAACAGAGAGCTAAATCAGACAATTTGGCAAAAAGAATGCAGGAAACCTCAGACACAGCTGCCTTAGGACTGATAAGCACAGCCCAGAGGAAGAGTAAGATGCCCAGAAACTTCAATATTGACTTCACATCCCTGGTCCCTTCCCGATACCAGAGCTTGCCAAGTCTGCCCCTGGGAAAGGACACAGAACTAATGTTCCCTTCATCTGGGCCTCTGTGAAAGTCTTGGATCAGTCTGGTTCTCAACAGGTCCCACTTTTTAAAATATATATTTTAAGGACAAATTTTTTATTCATGTCTGAATATCTAAAGGTCCCCAATATCTCTTAAATCAACAAAAGTCTCCTACTATTATTGTCTAAAGAATCATTAACACAAGTAGTTTGTGCATAATAGTGATAAAATATGGGAAGATTTTTAATGTTTGGTCATATCCAAAGGGGAATTGAATGTGAGAAGAGCATAGCCCAACTCAGTAACTGATTCCTTGAAGTTTGAAAAGTCTAAATTAACAATCTCATAATCACATATTCCCTGCAAATGATTTTAATTCGATCTCATTTGCATTCGTATTCATTATCACTTGCAGGAGTAACACAGATATATCTAAAACTAGCATGACAATGTAAAGTTAACTGATGTTATAGTGCTTGTATTGTATCTCCTAGGTGCAATACCGTAACTTTTAAAGCTTTAAACTTATCATTTAGGTTTCTTTTTATGTTTTTGTTTTTACAAAGCTACAGTGGGGCTATAAACAAGCTGTTAAACAAAATGGGCAGTTTGTATTTGTTAGCTGATGCCGACTATGGAAGCAGCTAGAGTTGCTATAGCAGTGACTACTGCAAAATGCTAACTGAAATACGATCTAAAAATCTCTCCTTTCTAGTAAGGGCCTACTGTAGTTTTAAGGAAAACCTCTTGTGCAAAATCAACATACCACGTATCATTAAGGCACACAGGAACAATACCAAAGGAAAGCTGATGAAGCAGGCAAAGGATCTTATGAGCAGAAGAGGAGTTTAGACAATTAGAGAGGATTTGATAATTTAATAATTTAACTTCAAGTAATTAAGAAGTGTCACTCCACTGCCTTGAATTGAGAACCTTCTTTCAGTAATATATGTATTATTATAAATACATATAATACAGGTATTATACATACCTGGGTTAACCCAGGTACTGAGTCCAAACAAAGAAGGATGACAAAGTCCCCTTGATGACCACCTTGTTCAGGGCTGTGGCTGTCAATGGTGACAACTGTCATTAGCTGTTCTGGATTAGCTTAATGAGAATTTATCTGTCTTGACATGGCATGGGTTTAGATGTCATAATGGAGAATGGACCACACAACAAGGAAATCTTACACATATTAAAACACAATTATCAGGTGCCAGATGGCTCAATCTTAATTTCTTGGGCCCCTATGCTTTATTTTTATTCATCTGAACCAGATTTTCTCAATATATGGGTTGTGACCCTTTAGAGGTTTGAATAATGCTTTCACAGGGGTCTCCTAAGACAACTGGAAAATGTAGACCTTTATATTATTATTTGTAAAAGTAGCATATTTATAGATATGAAGTAGCAAAGGAAATAATGTTATGATTGGGCATTACCACAGCATGAGGTATATTAAAGTGTGTCAGCATTAGAAAGATTGAGAACAACTGATGTAAATCCTTAAATTTGGATCAACATGCAATAATATCTAGAATGAACTCTCAGTGACCATTTTATTCATTTTCAAAAGTGTAGTGAGATATTCAGTATTAGAAACAAGTAGATAAGTTGTTTCATAAACAAACTTTGGGTAAACATCACCCCAAAATTATAAACATGGAAGGGCGATATGCCATTTGGGTTGCAAAATATTCAAGACTTGTTGGGGTCCAGCCTTGACAAAAATACCTTTCTTCCAGAGTGGAGGCATTGGAATTTAGAAATATAGTAAAGAATAAAAAGACATGAACAAAAATAATAAAACGCAGAAACCATAGGAAAGTATCAGGAGGGAATTTCAGTGAGTACTGAAAATTCGTCCATGTTTAATTTCCAACAGCTTAATATACCCCGGATTTCAAAAGGTAGGAGTAGAACAAAAGGACTGCATTAACAGACAAATTGAAAGTCATGGGGTAAATTCATAGCTCGTGCCCTTGACTCACACCCTAGATCAAACACTGTAGGCAAACCACTCCCTGGGTTGAATCCCAAGTTATTTCAGTAAAAGGAAGTAGAACTTAGTTGGATCCTTAGACTTTTGTTTTAGGTAGAAACCAACTACTTCTCTATTTCAAGAGAGCAACTAGCCACACCTGTTTACAATAGCCTTGAGAGAATAGTACTCTTGGGAACTTTGTTTGAATTAGAAGCACAATAATCTTGAATGAACTAAAAACAAGTTCCAAACTCTCTGACCTTTGGCCTCTCTGGGCCTCCACAAAGACTGAATAATTTTAATGAATGTCAACTTACTTATTGTTGTGAAAGTTGAGAAGTCATAATCAAAATATTTACAGGCTTGAGTTAGAGATGGTCCGTCCTGTAAATGTTCTCCTTCCAGATCCTTTGTGGAACAATATATGGAGGAGCACAAAGAAGCTAACTGCATCGCCTACAACTATTTCAGGGAACTAATTACTTACTAGTTATTATGCAAG
Organism: Ondatra zibethicus; assembly: GCA_004026605.1. Taxonomy (NCBI): domain Eukaryota; kingdom Metazoa; phylum Chordata; class Mammalia; order Rodentia; family Cricetidae; genus Ondatra; species Ondatra zibethicus. The sequence goes on from PVIU01008530.1 coordinate 47,384, forward strand.
TATTTCTAAAATCTCCATTGTTTATAATAACTAAACAACTAAATTGGATTTAAATCTTCATTTTGGAGAGAAACATTGAAATTGTATGTAAACATACAAGAAAAATGCATTGTACTAAACTTCATGCAAAGGGCCACTTGGTATCTTATCTATCTACTCAGTTTAAATACATAAATATATAATTTGAACATAATTATTATACTTTCAAGTATCTGTTGTGTTTCTTTTTACCTAGAGGTAATGTTTACATACTCTGTTATTCTCATTTTGGTATTGTACATTAAAATATTTAAACCACTTTTTTTAGAAAGTACGTCCCACTGAATTTACAGAGGACATATAGATCACTCTATCATCCTCATCTGGAAAATGACTCCTTCAACACTCATCAATAGTGATTCATTTAGCAAAGGACACTTCTTATCAGCTGAACCAATCTTTATTTCATAAACTTTTCTCTAAATGTTTATTATTCATAAAAACTATAAGTTGGAGAAATACAAGTGTTGCTTTGCTACATCCATGGTACTACCCAACACTTGAGGACTATACTGAAAATAATAGATCAAAGGAAAGATACAGACATTGCCCTCATCACCTATCCATCCCTCAAGACATTTTCCCTACTCTGAGTGGATGCCTGAAGCAGGAATATTATTAAAGCTTATATAAACAATTATGTTTTCTTTTCTTATATTCATTTCAGTGTTGCTAAAAATGCAAGAGTTACTCTGCCAACAATTGACTTCTATTTTGGGCACATATCAAATAAATATGGACTAAATTCAGTAACTGTAACACACAGCATTATACTTTTAATTCAGAACAGATACTATGGGACTGATGGTTAGGTAGGACAAGTAGTATGGATATTTTGGCCAAAATGGGGTAGGGAGACCCTAATATTGAGCCAAAGACCACATGAAACTTAAGATTACTGATGATTTACTTTTTGAATTTTCATCAATGTGTTGGACCACAAATAAGTGAAATCACAACTGAGAGATGATAATGTGATGGATCTCACTTACATGGGAGATTGAAGCAGAGGGGTTACTTGAACTTTAGAGTTTGAGTCAACTTGGGTAACATAGGAATAAACCATCTTAAAAAATCAGGAGAAGTCTAAACCAGTGTCAGCACCTTATAATTCTAGGTGATTAATATGGACTTGATCAAAGCTAGTAGATATCTACAGATATCTATGAATTGACAGCAAAGTAGAGAACCTTTTCTGGACCAAACACAGCTTAAACTTTCATGATGAAGAATTTTCTCTCTTTGTAAGTACGTAAAGTTTCACTTCTATGTCTATTTTTGAAACTCCATTCAGAGTAGCTTATTACCAAATTTTTTGATCAAGAGCACATAAAATTAACATGCTTTTGTGGGTAGAAGTGACTATGGAATTAAAATCATACTTACAGCAAGTTTGGAACTTTCAGGAAAGGAAATGTAACTATTTTTTGAATGCATTAGTCAGACACCTCCAACTTAGATCTATAAACAGACATATTTTCCTGGAGACACAGGACAAAGGACAAAGAATATGAAATGCCCTATGCTCTATTTTCTTTCTTTACTCCCTCGTTTGCTTCTGTTGCTCTTAAACCAAATTAAATTTTGTTCACATGTTCCATGTTCTTTATGCTGTAAGTAAATAAATTTTATTTATTATTATTAATCAATTTTTCTCTTCAATCAAAGAAAGAAAGTGGATCAAGCAGAGAGTTACGAAAAATTTTTAAGAACCTTTTTCCCATTAATTTTGTTCTAAAAGTGATGCTGATATATTTACAAGATAAGGGATTGGAAGTGATAAACTGTTTTACAATCAAACAAATAACCTTGATATACCATAACTAATCATATATACTTCATCTAGAAGGAGATAATTACACACTACAAGCCATTTGCAGGTTCCAAGTTATCCTTATTCTCCAACATTTACAAAATTTCAATTTTGTATTACCTAAGCAGTTCTTATGAATTTGAACATCATTGTAATTGATGTGTAATTTTATACAATAAAAATTACATTTGTTTCTTAATTTTGGGCATATCAAGTTGTGGAAGGACTAAGCACCTCCCCTTGTAATAAAGAAGGGAAAGGCTACCCAGTGTGAGGAATAGGTTCGCAAAAGCCAGACAAAGCATTAGGGACAGGCCCTGCTCCCACTATTAGTAGTCCCACAATAGACCAAGCTATATAGCTGTCATATTTATAGAGGGACTAGGTCAGTCCCGTGCAGGCTCACTGTCAGTTCAGACTCGATGAGCTCCTATGAACTCAAGTTGGTTGATTCTGTGGGTGTTATTGTGATGCCCTTAAGGCCTCTGCTTATACAATCATTCCTCCCCCCTCTTCAGCATGATTCCCCAGCTCAGTCAAATGTTTCACTGTGGGTCTTTGCATCTATTTCTTTCAGTTACTGGATGAACCCTTTCTGATGTCTGTGGGGGTAGGTATCAATCTATGGAATATAGCAGAATATCATTAGGCATCATTATATTGACATTTATTATTTTCTCTAATCGTGTTTGGTTCTGTTCTAGGTGTCTGCTATACAGCCTGTGGGTCTTGACACTCCAGGAAGTTTTTGAGGTGGGTTCCCTCTCCTGATATGGGTCTCAAGCTGGACCAGTCATTGCTTGGCCACTCCCACAATTTCTATGCCACCCTTACCCCAGTGCGTCGATAGGCAGGACAGACTGCAAATCAATGATTATTTGCCTGGGTTGGTGTCCCAATCCCTCCAGTAGAAATCTTGCCTGGTCGCAGGAGGACAGTTCAAGCCATGTATCCACTACTGCTAGAATTCTTAGCTATGTTCATCCTTGTAGATTCCTGGGAGTTTCCCCTACACCAGGTTTCTACCTGACCTCAAAATGTCCCCAAATTCCAGTCAGCTTTTCCACTACTATCTCCTCCATCTATTCCCCAACTTGATTCCTGGTGTTCCCATCCCCACCTGGCCCCAGTTCACCCAGGAGATATCTTCTATTTCCCCTTCCTAGGGATCTACAAGAGTCACCCCATTGATATGCTTTGTTACCTAGCCTCTCTGGGTCTGTGGTTTGTAGCATGGTTATTCTTTGCAGCTAATAACACTTGTTAGGGTATTTTGTTGGTGGTGACAGTGGTTGTATTTACATCCCAGTTTCCCCTCTCCCCTGTCTGAAGTCTTGTGATGACAGTTGGCTAAGCACAAACCTATGAATTTAATTTACAATGTGAAAGAAAAGTATTTGGGAAAAAAGAGAACAAATCCAACTGCATGATAATATAATGGGCTGACTGGTTTACCAATTGTGAACTGATTATTTCATAGCTAGTCAGGTTTGCTGCTGGATATCTAGTATCACACTAATCATGAACACTATTGTTTTATGTTGTTGTTGCTGCCCTTAATAGTGAATCCATCTGGATGCAATAGAAATACACTACTGAGTGGGAAAAATACATGTATGAACTCTATACATACATTGAATATCACTGACTTAAAATTGTGCTTCAGATTCTGATGTTTGATATTTTGACACAGACGCACATAACCATTGGTTATAAGCTAAAATATTAGTATGCTTTGGTTTGTTAATTTCACAGTGTATATGCAAATATGTAACAACATTGAGCTACTGTCATTTTATATATATATTTACATCTACTGAATTATAATAGACTTGGTCCTACATTTCAAAACCTCAGGCTTACAATCCATCCAGACTAATAGAAATAATAAATTTTACAAGAAAATTATGTTATATAAAGTGTCCATTTCTGAAGTCCTATCTATGTATCTAATCAATGTAATATAAACATAGTGTATGTAAAATTTAAATGATGATGTATAATTGGTATTACTTAAAATCAAGTGTCAAGCTAAAACTCATAAAAAACAAGAAAAATATTATTTTCTTGATAATAATTGAATAATCTCCCCTTTCCTTCATTTATACATTATAAAAACTGCTCATTATCCTGACAAAATGTTTTCCTAGATTTTCTCCATGCATATTTATGTATGTTTAAAATCTATTCTTACATTTTTGGTTGTGAGACTTTAATGACTGAGTCATCCTTCCAGCTACAAGTTAATGTCCCAGACTTTGGTGACTTTCCATGGGAGTCCTTACTAGTTGGGAGGAGTAAATAAAAAAGGTGGGAGGAGGGAAGGAGGGGGTAGGAGAAAAATTGCAGATTGAATGTAACATGAAATTTTAAAATAAATTAAAATTAAAAAATCTATTCTTTATTCTGGGGAAACTTATTATTAAGGGCAAATATGCCATATTTAGATTATTTTATTCTAGAGCTTTAGGCATAATAGAAGTTCAACACAGTTCACAGACAAAAATGTTAAGATGATTTAAAAAATCATATAAAAGTTGAAATATATATAGTCATATCAATTCCAATATTTATTGACTCATAATGTTCAATATGAATTTGTAAATTTATTTGTAACATTCAAATATGTAATTAATTCATCCTATATTTGGGTACTAGATATTAGTAGACATTAATAATAGATCAATAAATACAAAGGGAATATATGCTGCACTCACAGAACTCATAAGTTACAAGAAAGAATCTTGTGTAAGTATAAAATAAAACACATCTAGAACCTATGCTTCTATATAAATCTGATATTCATGGGATAACAAGGAGAAAAAATTTAAGATGGAAGATTCTTTCTTTATAGACCATGAACATTAATCTTTCTTTAAAATGATGTATATTACTGCTATATTCCAATTTAGTACTGCAGTCCTTCTTTCATAATTTAATTATTAACATATTTTTATATTGCAGGAAAAAGAGAAAAGGAAGAAGTAGTAAGTGAAAGAGGAAATCTAATTTTCAACAAATTACAAATTTATCTATATACCTTCAAGTTAAAGACCTATAAATAAATTAATTTTATAACTATGGTGCTTTATAAATGAGCTTTATTATTTAGCAAATAGTATAACTAAATATTCTCCCAAGAATACTATACGTCAATACATTGGCAATTCCCTTTCATAGCTGAAAGTGTATTTTCTAAAGACAGATGACAAGATATCTCTTAATTTTTGTATCTTTGAGGCTCTCTGCCTGAGATGTATGACATAGAACCAAGTTGAAATGTATGTATAGACTTGTAGTTATATGGTCTTTATCTTTTATAATCAAATTATCAAAAATTTCTGCTCATCTATAGTCTAATATATATGAAGATGTAAAAAAGAAGAAAACCAATCAAAAGTTGTGTTATCCTCGGAATTATGGGGAAGGGAATAGGACTTATCTATGTAAGATAAATTTATTATATTATCCATTGGTATTTCCTTGAATTTATGTAAGATACTCATACAATGATTTTTGGAAGATTTAGTCAATGTTTTTTTTAAATTTTTATTTATTGATTTTATTGAGCTATACATTTTTATCTGTTCCACTCCCTTCCTCTCCCCTCTCCTTCTACCCTCTCCCATGGTCCTCATGCTCCCAATTAACTCAGGAAAGCTTGCCTTTTTCTACTTCCCATGTAGATTAGATCCATGAAGGTCTCTCTTAGGGTCCTCATTATTGTCTAGATTCTCTGGGATTGTGATTTGTAGGTTGATTTTCTTTGCTTTATGTCTAAAAGCCACTTATGAGTGAGTGTGCGTAATGTTTGTCTTTCTGGGTCTGAGTTACCTCACTTAATATGATGTTTTCTTGGGAAAAGACCTTCACCAACCCCACATCAGACAGAGGACTGATCTCCAAAATATACAAAGAACTCAAGAAATTAAACTCAACAAAACAAATAATCCAGTAAAAAAAAAAAAAGTGTGGGGGGGTACAGACCTAAACAGAGAACTCTCAACAGAGGAATCTAAAATGGCTGAAAGAAACTTAAGGAAAGGCTCAACATCCTTAGTCATCAGAGAAATATAAATCAAAACAAGTCTGAGATTTCGTCTTACACCTGTAAGAATGGCCAAGCTCAAAAACACTGATGACAACTTATGCTGGAGAGGTTGTAGGGTAAAGGGAATACTCCTCCATTGCTGGTGGGAGTGTAAACTGATAATAGCCCTTTGAATGTCAGTGTGGCAATTTCTCAGAAAATTAGGAAACGACCTTCCTCAAGATTGACCTATACCACTTTTGGGTATATACCCAAAGGATGCTCAATTGTACCACAAGGATATGTGCTCAACTATGTTCATATCGGCATTGTTTTTCATAACCAGAACCTGGAAACAACTTAAATGTCCCTCAATCGAAGAATGGATAAGGAAAATGTGGTACACTTATACAGTGGAGTGCTACACAGCAGAAGAAATAATGACATCTTGAGTCAAGGTTATTTTTAATTAAATGGTTGAGTATTTTCATTTTAAAGCAAAGGTCAGTATGTTGGCTAGTTTTATGTCAATGGGACACAAGCTGGACTCCCCAAGCGAGGGAGTCTCAAATGAGAAAATACCTTCATAAGGTCAGACTGCAGATAGTAGGCCATTTTTTAAAAACAGAGATTGATGGGCAAAAGCCTAAACCATGATGGGTAGGGTCATTTCTGGGCTAGTAGTACTGGGTTCTATAAGAAAGAAGGCTGAGCAAAACATGAAGATCAAGCCAGAAGCAACAAACCTCCATGACCTCTGCATCAGCTCCTGCCACTAGATTACTGAAATTTGAGTTCTTGTAGGGGTACCTACAATGAGAGATATAGAGTATAAATCAAATAAACACTTTCCTCCTCACTTTGTTTTTGTCATGTTTCAACATGACAAAAACCATAACTAGAACAGTCATTAAAAAAGTGGAATAAATACTTTGCATATTCTATGTACTTGATATTCTTTCAGATGAGGGGTTCTATTAAAGCGATTAATAATTTAAATATTTGAAATCATATTTGCAATAGTGCTATTGCACACATCATAAGAACTAAGAAAATTTAAGAACTTAAGGTTTTATATTCTCAGAAAAAAAAGATAACCGTCTCAGTTAGTTCAAAACCATTTATTAAAATATAGCAAGATTTCAGAAAAAACAAAGAAAAAACTCTATTAATTCACGATTGTAACTACTTATAGGTATTATTACTATGGTGTGTTTGCTCAAAGTAATTTTGATTCTCATAACCTAATAATTTAAAGGTCGATTACTAATCTGGCAGTAGTCATTTTCCTAGACAGTGTGTACTTAACTGTGGCTTTAGCATTTACTACAACCATAATTAAACATATTTTCATTTTTACTATACCATCTTTAGTATGATAACTAATAAATAATACTAGCCCTCTTTTAACCTTGCTTTAAATTTTATAAGTTCCTATTGTGTTTTAGTAGATAAAATATGAGCAATCTTATTAAATAGTATAATGCTTAAAGCAGTAACACCAAGTATTTCAGTTTGGGAGGCTTACTTGCTAATAGCGCATATCTGTTGTATATTATTTGGTGTACCAGAACACTGAGGTTGAGGTTCTTTGGCCTCACTAAGGTATTTGCTACATGAAACTGTTTATCTTTCAGCTGGGATTGCTTCAGGAAGACTGATGTGCCATCGTCATTTGGTAACATGACTTCTTCGTAGTACAGTAGTCTCTGTGACCATCAGGTGACCAAAGTTAGGTGAAATGATCTCATGGAAGGCATGTGATGTCTGATAACTTATCCCGAAGTCATGGAGCTTGTCTTTTGTGGAATAACACTCATTAGAAGTGAGTAACTGAGATCAGCAATATTCAAAATGAGAATGTAAAGATAGATTACTAAGGTGCATATGTGGGTGCATCTGTCTTTGGAAAACAATAAAACATAGCCTCTTTGGCTGTCTTTATTTCACTTATTCATCTTAATACTCAGACACCTTTCTTTCATCTTAACTTTACAGTTAGTAAATAAAAGAAAGTTCATCTTGCTTCAATTATTTTGAATATTTCTTAGGGAACTGCCAATGCAACTATTTTATATCTGTAAAGCAATAAAACTGCATTAGGTAACTATCTATACTTAGAGAAAATCATTATACAATTTGGGGGATCATAATTATTTCCTTAGTCTCTGATGTCTGACATATATAAATATATATAATATATAATTTTTGCAAGAAAAGTATTTTTATATTTGTTTATTGTGAAAAAGAGAACTGTAATAATTTTATGCAGTATAAAAGTCACAGTGCCAGGTCTGAAAACAAAATCTCTGTTCCCTGTAAATCAATTTCAGCACACATTTTTTTAAGAGGGTTCACATAAGTATCTTTTGAGATTGATGATAAAATTTCTTTGATACTAAAGTAATTTTCTCAGAAATATTTCATGCTGGTAATCTCTTGCTGCTTGTCACCTGGAGTGGGGCAAGGGCCTATGTCCATATAAATGAGCGAGAGAAGGCTTCACGACAGATTTATTTCTGCCGCATCATTTTTCTTATTTATTTCTAACAGTCTGCCCATTTGCCATGAGCTTCCTCACATTTCAAAATCAGCTAGTCGTCTTGGAGAAAAAAAAATTGTGCTATTTACTTCTGTCCTCAGAGAAAACAAATGGTGGTTGTGCCTGAGATGTCCAGAACAGGAAAGAGAGCGGGCACTGCGCATTGCCACGGAACGAATCGATCTTCGTAAATAACTCTCAGCACAATTGGGGCAGGTCTCATAGCTGCGCAGTTAGATAGTTTTCTTCTTTATGTAACTTTAAAATACTTCAGAGGAAAAATCAACAGCACATTGTTAAGGTGATGTATAGACTCACCAAGCCATGGAAATCACGTCTGTATCAAGCTGAAGTTTTAGCACTATTTCTATAAAATCCACTGTACATAGACATTTGTTTCTAAATAAAATTGTAATGAACACATGTACATATATATATATATATCTTAATGTACAACCTCAATGAAAGAAAAGAATTTAAATAAAATGAGGGACTGTGGTTGATAATAGAAAAATAATTTCTCTTTCAGGTTAAATGAAAGTGAATTCATCATCATATTCAGTGTTTTTTTTTATAGATTATTTCAACCCTATATTTTCAAATCATACCACTTTTAAATTATATCTTACCATGAATTTTGCAGTTTGTATCATGGAATGTGTGCTACAGATAGCTTGTTTTTATCTGTTTTTACTATTCCTCTCCTCAGTAAATTCAAATTTAATACATAATGGTTCTATGCCAAATAAATGAAAGGAAAAGCAAATATTTGAATCCGGCAAGGCATTTCAGTGCGAGGGTGTATGTCCAGTCTTTACATAAACATCTGTGAAGTCTCTTGTGCAACAAAACAATAAAAATGAGAAAAATAATCATGAAATATTTATAAAACGGATTATTTATAAGTGCTTTTATGTTTGCATAATATGAAAGGTATTTAACTGGAGAAAATATATTTCTGTATCAATTTTACTTTCTTTTAAATAGTGGGTTTTGCTACTTAAATTTTAAATATTTTAAAGCAGGTTATAAAGTTGAACTTTAAAATATTGGAAAGAGAAGCTAAATTCTGTTGCATAGTTCATAGCACATGATAGTATTAATTTGTAGGAAATTTTTATTTTAAAAATTTTCTAGCCAATACGTTCATGTGACAGACATTTTTATTCATATTACACAGATGGGAAGATCAAGATCAATAGAGGTTAAGCTATGTTTCTTAGCCTGTCCCCCGAGTCTTCAAAACAGGACAAAAGTGATATTTGTTCCTAAAACAATGATTGAAGTTTCTGATTTGGAAGCTTTGAGGGGTTAACTAATGTTTGATGTTTGCAAATTTGAGAATCTCTAGACCACTATGATTATAATAGGGAGTGCAACTCATGGGGTCCTGAAAACCTCTCTCACAATTAAAAATATACTGAAAAAAACAGGTATTTTTAAAATTCCCATGAAAGAGCCACATATCTCAGAGAACAGACACAAAGCCTCTATTTGTCCTTTCTCAAAAGAAATTCTGATAATACCCATATTTTCCAGCAGTGGACTGTTGCAAAATACATATATATAAGGATCACATTGGCAGAAGGTCATAAGAGATGTATGAACACTTTTCATTCTCCATCTTGCTGCATGTGTGTTGTGGTCTGTCATGTTGTGAAACACTGCTTCTACAAGTTGCTGATACAACAAACACTCCTATATGTTTCCTGCCAGAATTAACTTTATCTTTTGCCAACAGAAGCTAAAATAAATCTGTCCTCCATTGTGTACTTTCTAATAGATATTCAGTAATGGTGACATAAGTTTAATTAATGCAGTAGCTTAGATTATTGAAAATGGCCAAAAGTCATCATAGAAAGGTATTGTAGAAGGCAATATATTCCACAGCTTCTGAAAGTGCCTCTCAAGAGTCACTGCCAAGGATAGAATGTTATGCAGCCAAGGTCACTCTTCACAGATGTCCGTGGCAGACTTGATAATATGTGGAAGCTTGTTCAGTGATGGATATTTCAATAATTGAGTGATTTTTATGACATCCAATTTTGATACATTGCATTTTTGTTTATGTTACAAAACGATTAATATGCTTAATGTCTTTTAAAAATATATATTATTATTACCACTACTTATTAAAATATTACTTTCCTGTTTCTATTTGCACATGTTTGGATCTGTGTGTGGGTATGTGCCTGTGAGTGCTCTCATCTGAGGTGGTCCGAGACATCAGATGCTCCTGGAGAACGGAAGTAGCCTATGTAGATGCTGGAGATCCAGGCGGGGTTCCCTGTGATGTAGATGCTGGAGATCCAGGCGTGGTTCACTGTGAAAACATAACATGTGCTTAACTGCTGATCTATTTTTCCAGCTCCTAAATATTATTTTGTATACTTTATCTTTTCCTCCATTTTATATTAAGGGATTACTCCAAAGGGCATAGTAAAGATACTGATAGATTGTCAGTATTTAAAACTTTAAGTTCATAAACATTTTAACAAAACAATACCTTACTGACTGCTGCTGCAACTTCAAGTTTGGTGTATTTGACATGCTTCTTGCTTAATTCTTTTTTTTTTTTAATCTGTAACTGTTTCTTCTGTCTTTCCTTCTGAGAATTGAAGTGGATAGGTGGTTTCTTTTATACACTGTCCCTCACTTCAGGCTTACAAAATGTTCAGTATTAATTTGAAGTTGCATATTCAGAATAAAATGCTACAAAATATTTCTTAGTTTCTAAAATGAGAGCATAACTATCAGCATACTAAATCCTTCTATATTTTATTAATTGCAGGCCTTTTGCTTATTTGGATAATGTGTTCACTGCCTCCACTTTAATGTATTTAAATATTTAGTAATTTGTAAGATCTTCCAATAGTTTTTTGATGTGGGATTCCCCACTGTATGCTCTGAATACCACTGGTTATAAAGGACTGCTTTGAGCCTGTAGCAGAGCTAAGCGGGAGAGGGAAGGAACGAAAGTGAATGCTGGGAGAAAGAAGGGCAGAGTCAGGAGAAGCCATGTACTGCTGCTGGAGACAGACACAGATGCCGGACCTTTAGCAGGTAAGCCAAAGCCATGTGGCGATACACAGATTAATTTGTAAGAATTAGCCAATAAGAAGCTAGAGCTAATAGGCCAAGCAGTGACTTAAATAATATAGTTTTTGTGTCATTATTTTGGGTCTGAGCAACCGGGAACCAGCAAGCAGTCTTCATTACAAAAGTTTTTAGCTAAAAATGTGTAAATCCCTATGGTTCTATGTCACAAAACTGAGGAATACACCTTGATCTTTTGGTGCACTTGTTTTCAGAAGTGCATTTTTATTAAAGTCTTGTCTGATAAATCCACGAACAAATGCTTTTATTTTGTAGTGATGACATCTAATGTAGAGTAGTTCACAGTAGAAACCAAACTGATGTTCGTGTTGGTAAACCTTAATTGCAAACTTGATTGTATTGAGAAATGCCTAAATTATAAAACTGCTTTCTCATGAATGAGTGAGATTATATTTCCAAAGAATGCATACTATGGTTATGCATTTGATCCAGAATATGGTCAGCACCATAGTATAACTGAGGGCCTAGGTAGAAGAAATAAAAATAAGTAAATAAAGGTAGAATATGGGGGGGGGTGCTGGAGAGATGGCTCAGCGGTTAAGACCACTGACTTTTCTTCCAGGGGTCCCGAGTTCAATTCCCAGCAACCACATTGTGGCTCCCAACCATCTATAATGAAATCTGGTGCCCTCTTCTGGGGTCCAGGTGCACATGCATGCAGAATATTGTATACGTAATGAATAAATAATCTTTTTTTTTTAAAAAAAAAAGGTAGACTATGTTATCTAAAGGCTTTCTTTCTCTTTGCTTCCTGACCAGTTGTAGTTAATGATGATGAAAGGAAGCCTCTGAAAGCATCAATCAAATAATAAAAATTTCCCCTTCAAAACATTTTACATGAGACTTTCCATGGGAACAAAGTAAAATCTAATAGAGGAAATTTGTGTAACAATACATGTTCAGTGTTCATGTGGTTCAAAATCCTTTTGCAGTTATCTGTGAGAAGAATTCATACAGTTTAGCAATGGAGGATAGAGAAGTATAGATCTCATGTTGTTTGAGATCAGAAAAAAAAAAAAAAAGACACGACGTAGTAAGAAGGCACGCGGGCTGCGTCCTTCTGCTCGGATCCCGGCCGCCAAAATAATAGCACAGAAACTGCATTCATTGAAATACTGCTTGGCCCATTAGCTCTAGCCTCTAATTGGCTAACTCTCACATATTTGTTTAATCCATTTCTAATAATCTATTTGTCACCACGAGTCATGGCTTACTGGGAAAGATTTAGCGTGTCTGACCTGGCAGGCTTCATGGCGGGCAACTCTCTCTGACTCGGCCTTCTCTATCCCAGAATTCCATTCTGTCTACGCCACCCACCTAAGGGCTGCCCTATCAAAAGGCCAAGGCAGTCTCTTTATCCAAGCAATGAAAGCAACACTCAAATACAGAAGAGCCTCCTACCCCAACACGAGATTCAATTGGAAACTGTTGTGGACAATATGTGTACATTCTATGGCAAAGAACATCCCTGTATTTTACACATGTCCTAAGACTTTGAAAGGGCCTGAACAATAAAGTGAAGTACTAGTAAATAGGCCTAATAAATTCAGAAGAGAAATTCCAAGTGATCCCAGCATTTAGGCTGTGCATGGCTATCACTCCAGTTATTAACAAATGCAAAGTGGGGACAAAGGACAAACCAGAAGCATTGAAAAAGCAGACACACAAACAAATAACAATAAAAAAGCCATAATTTCCTCAAAAAAGAAGCCTGCATAAAGGTAAGATCAAGGAAAATCCAATTGTAGAAGAACTAAGGACCATTACAAGAAGTCAGTTGTCTTGGACTGGGAAAATAGAAAAATACATTGGCGGTAACTTAGAAGATAACTAGAACTTATTCATTGCAGGATCAAGGATTTTAAAGTTTATATGGAAATTCTGAGAATCTAGGAATATAGGCAGTCTCAGAATTCCTATGGGACCTCTCTGAGCAAGTGATGTGTGAAGCTATGACAATGACATCAGAGACATAAGGCACAATCTGGAAAAACAGACATGCCTAAGCTGTGGCACAGAAACAGCTAGTAGAATGTGCCAGGCATGTAGCTAAAGCTACAGGAGTTTGCTCTTGTTCAGCCTGCTTCTGAATAACTTTGCTCACATCCCCATCTTGTGAAGCCTCATTCCTCTTTAGATCAGTGTATTTACTCTGTACTCCTATGTCAGGGACATGGAAGTTTCTTTCTGATTTTACAAGGGCTTGTACCTATGGCTCAAACAGCAGAAGAGACATTGGATATGGTCTTATACATAATGTTGCAATTATTAAGTCTATAAAGATTCTTGGATATGAACTGGAAGTATTTCTCATTGACAAGTATATGAGTCATTGAGGGATTGAGGAAAAAATGCTATAATTTCAAGAGATGTGTTTTATGTGAAATTAACAAGAATTGGACTTGGGATAGTTAAATTTGACTGTGAACTTAATTACATTGGGAGTACCTAAGCAATTAGTAAAAGTGCTTAAGGCCATTTTTTGAAGAGGACTTAATAAGTGAGGAAACCATTGATGAATTTGAATAGATAATCTCTTAAACTGGGAAATAGATGAAAAGAAGGGAAGAAGAGAGACATATTTTCCTTGTGGTTCCTGAACAGCTAGGTGTGGGCAGCTCTGTTCCATCAAACACCTCACACCATGATAGGCTGAAGCTTCTGAATTCATGAGCCAAAATGAATCACATCTCCAGACATTTTGCCCAAAGGAGAAAAATATCTAATACAAGGCTTCATATTTTTCAAGCCAATATTTTCTTTCATTTTTTTTGAAGAGTTCAGTTATTTAAGAATAACACATTTGCCAGGCAATGCTGGTGCATGCCTTTAATCCCAGCACTTGAGAGGCACAGACAGGCAGATCTCTGTAAGTTCGAGGCTAGCCAGGACAGCGAGGGCTACACAAAGAAATAAAAAAAAATTAAAAAAAGGAATTACAAAATTTGTTGACAGAAGTACAAACTAAAAACATGTGTTGGGAGCTTTACTGAACTCTCATGGCCATGTTATAACCATTTGTTTGCAAATTAAATATTTATTTTTATGCGGAGAAATTGATTTCTTTAGAATCTGCAAATGCCAGGACTCGACCACATACACTTTGTTACTTTTATTACACCAAACTCATCGTCTTCATCATAATGCAGAAGTTGCTTGGAAACAAATATTTCAATTTGGAGGTACAAAGTGCAAAAGGAAAGACCTGCCATGCATAGGAATGGAAGGAAGGCAGTGATTGGATTCACTGTTATTTAATATTATTTTTACTATTGCATGGACAATTAACTGATACATTGTTGTGCATTTGCGATAAATGATACAGAAAAGCTCATATTAAGACAAAGTATTTTCTTTTTAATAATTAAAAATAAAGGTTGTGAAAAAATTAGAACTCATATCCAAGCAGTTTCTATGTGTGTGTGTGTGTGTGTGTGTGTTTATTAAATGTTGTGTAATTAGTAGAAAATCAATGGGAATGGAAGAGACAGATGATAAAAGCTATCAAATCTCAATGAAGTCTGTGGTGGACTGTGTGCTTTACCAAGCAAAAATATACCCTCCACTTCCCTGTTGTTTATTAGTTCAGTGCTATTGATGAAACTTTAAAAGACTTTTAAGAACATCAGAGTCAGAACTGAAACTACTCACTAAAATCTAAATCTAAATAGCTGCTCTGTATTTTAAGGGCTCATTAGGCAGCTTTTAAGGTATCCAGATTTTAGATGTGCATTTTTTACTCCCATGAATTGAGTCATAGTAAATCAATTACTTATAGTACTGCATCAGTTATTCATAATAATCTATATTATTTTTCAAAACACTTAATATAGTAAATTGTATAAAGACTTGCAGTAACATACAGAAAGATGGCATTTTATAACTACATAACAATATTTAAATCATTATTTAAAATGAAGACGACTAAAACAACCTAAAGTTCACTAAACTATGAGATAGAATATGAGATTATTTACCAAAATTGTCTCATTAGTATTTAATTCATTTCATGTTTTAATGTGGTAACTAGGTTATTTCGCTAGGCTCCTGCTGAGAAGAGTTTTCATTGATCGTGTTATACTGCAATTTAAATAAGAAAATAACTAGAATTATTTTAAAAAGTTTTCCATGAGTTTCTCAGAGCCCATCATTACAGCAGCTTAAATTTACATATGAACTCAATTTTACATTTAAATCACTATTACTATCCTTTATATTAAGTTCAAAAATGGCTTTTCTATTATAGATATATTTCATATTTGACAATGCTAATTTCCTTCACTAAGACTGTCTTACCTGTCTGATAATATCATTGGGATGCCATAAAAATATGGATTTATGATTCTGATTTCCATGTTCCTTTTATTAACTTTAGTGCACTTTCATATCTTTGCTATGATCTTTTACTTTGGTTCAGATCTTCCAAAAGTAACCAAGGTACACATAATTGGTAATTTAGTTTTTGTATTCATGAGATAGAGCCTGTTATATCTTATTAGGTATAAAGTAGAAAAAAGCTGACATATGAATAAGACACCTAAATATGTAGATTATTCCTTTGCAATAGTCCCATTAATTAAATATCTTATGTTATCATTAGAATATCTGTTTTGACAATATTAACATATGGAAAACCCATTTCCACAACTCAGTATGTGGTACATTTTTCATTACCAGGATATCACCCTCATAATTATTATGCTCCATAAGTACATTAAAGTCTCCAAGAAAAGTAATTAAGTTTACAAAAAGGAACTGTGAACTCAGCTTTTGGGATGGTCAAATTAGCTTTTACAAGCTAATTGGACTTCAGACAATAATCACAAACTCTTATAATAATTTTAAATTTATTACTTGGGGGTGTGACAGAGTAAATGGAAACAAGAATATTTGAATGGGAACAGAGGCTTTGTGAAATATGAAATGGTAGAGTGGCTGTCTGACTTTACAGCTTTTATCTTAGAGAAAACTACCAACTTTCTTAGTAGTTTCACAGGAAGTGCAAAGGGAATCCACAAAGAGAAAAGGCTTGGTAGGGGAAAACCAAGTTCCCTTTAAAATCTCAACCCATGAGCCGTCAAATGAGAGCACATGACAATGATAGTAGTCAAACCAAACTTTCCGTTGTCTCCCAAATCAAAAGGTTTGCAACTAAAATCAGAGTGTCCTAACTGCCTGCCAAGGAAACAAATCACAACAAATAGGGTTCTCAGGTCGACATAATCAAAGTGTTCACAGAGTCATATTGGTAGTCAAATATTGAAATATACATTTCAAAGTTTTGCATGTATTATAAATGTTTTATATGACACATTAAATCATGTGACAATATGATATTGAAAATACAATAAAAAGCTTATAAAACAAAAGGAACTGTCAACATATATGAGGTAGAAAAGTGTGCTCTTAAGTGAAAAAGACACAAGAAAGCCCAATAGCAAATTTAATAGGCACTGTACTCGAGAGAACGATTTAAAAGAGCTTTAATATATGTATTTAAAAATGGAAGGAAGTTTAAGCAGAATGAATTGCTAGACCATAATTGAATGGCTTTAAGAGGCCCAAACATGGAAAAACATGATAAGGAGATGCTGCCAACAGCTCCTCTCTTTTCTTCCAGTAAACCATTTTCTCCCAACTAGGCTCCTTATGTGGAAACTTCCTCATGCCTGACTCATTTCTGAGGCTGACCACCAAGGTACAATGTAGCAAGTCTTCCTCTGTTTGGTCAGCCAGCTCCCAAATAATGACATGGAAACATCGTTTTAATTATGACAGCTCTGTCTATAGCTTAGGCTTGTTCCTAACTAGCTCTTATAACTTAAATTCTATCATGTAGTGTTATGTTTCTTCCACCTTGAACTTTGTTTTCTTTCCGTGTTTCCTGAATATCCTATGACTAGATTCTTCCTTCTCTTCCATTCTCTCTCCAGAAATCCTGTAAATACTCCCTGCTTATGTATTGCCAAATCAGCTTTTTATTGCACCATTCACAGCAATACATTTTCACCCAATGTACAAATATCCCAGACAGTCAAACTATTAATATTTCTTTTTTGGTCATGCTGGCCAACATGTCTGTAGTAGGACTTTCTTGTCACACTTTCTCTTGGAGACCACCAGTTTCCAAACAATGACAAGGAGACCTACGATTAATTATGAAACTTTGACCTTTAGTTTAAGTTTGTTCCCAATTAGCTCTTATAGCTCAATTAACCTTCTTCTGCTAATCAAAGGTTTGCCACATAACTTTTTACCTCTCCTCCATTCTGTATGTCCAACTCCCTTCATGATTCACTGGAATCTCCCTCATTTTTAGATTCATCCCACCTGCCCCTCTCTGTCTAGAATTCATGTTTAACTTCATCTGGTAGGTATTGGCCATTCCCTTCTTTATTAAACCCATCAGGTTAGTTAGGCAGGCAAGGTAAAACAATGACACATATTTACGCAGTTTGTTTAAATATCCCTCAATACATGCCTAATCAAGAGTAGCTAACTCATTCTAGGAGAGACTTCCCCTTTTTTCTCATTAAAAACCACTACTGCAGGTCCATCCATGGCCATTCCTGCCTGATTAAGATTCAGCTGTCCTGTAATTCTATATTGCTTAATAAAGGATACCTTAATTTTGGAAATTGGTGTTTGGGTGCTGTCTGTGCCTAATCTTGGGTCCAGACGGGAGCACTCTTAGTTGTACAAATTCCCTTTAGTAAGCCTCTCAGAGCAGCAGGTATAAGAAAGAAACAAGTACTTATTTTAGAATGGGAAATTATTATAGCTGAATGCTTAAAAATATTTGGTAGGTGGACTATATAGTAGAGAAGAGAAACTAGGGCAGAAAGTGAGGTTGTATCAAAAGGTATAGTAAAGTTATCCAGACCAAAATAGTCTGAGAAGAATGCATTAAAGAAAAGAAAATTAAAGTTACTGAATTGTACCTGAACAGTGTTGGAATGGTTTTATTTAACTAAGCTTTAAAACTTCAGAGTATGTCATGGTTTATAAAGCATAAACATTCAAGTTTAATTTTGTTTTATAACCTGGTTCATTACCACTATGGTTTATGAGATGCAGTATCTAGGCAGGTAGGGGCCAATGTATGCCACAGAGATCAAATCACAGAAAGCATCTCATGTAAGAGACTTATTAATGAGATGAAGTGAATGGCTGTCTTGGAGCAGGGGCATGTGTTGGAGAGAGACAAAGAGAGACAGAGCAAGAGAGTGGGCTATAAAGGCAGGGAACATTTACAGGGTACATGGGTTGAATTTGGTGACTGGTGGTATCATAGCTGCTGGCTCTGAGTCACTGAAGGCAGGTTGGGCTAACAATCACTATTTAAAAAAAGAAGAATAATTTTTCAGTTTTAATATATTTATATGTTACAAATAGTTTGTGGAAAATGTTTTCAAATATGTTCCCCAAATCATTACACTTTTTAGCATTGCATTGAAATATAAAGACCAGGTATACACATAGCACATAATTCCATATACGAAAAATGCTTTTTGTTAGACATATTAGAAATAGGAAAAGGTAGACCAGACTGGTCTTGAACTAGTTCCAGGACAGGCCCCAAAGCCACAGAAAAACCCTGTCTCAAAAAAAAAAATAAAAATGTAGTAGGCAAAAAATTCTACTCCTAGCTAAAGAATATTTGATAGATGTTTGGAAAGTCAATTTTCTTCAATGCTTTGACAATTAAGGGCAGCCATATATCCTGAAGTATCTGGACAAGTCACAAAGAACAAGCTTGCCTCCTGTCAGGGACCATGGCCCCAACATAGAAACTATTTACCTTACCCTAAGTGTAATGGTACGAGGTGCATGGAAATAACGAGACACAGTTCACTCAGTCATCTCGGAAGGGCATCTCAGGCTTCTTCCATCCTGAAAAACTACCCGTGTTTATTCTCTAAACACCTCTTATCCCCCAGGTAAACCAAGGTGGAATCCTCATTAATATTCCTTTTCCGGGGACCTGGGCTAGCAAAACACCTGCAACTTAATTTACCAGCTTTAGAATCAACACTTCTTCCCAGGCGATGTACACAACAATAAAGGGGAAGGAGACATACCTCCTGGCCTTTGTCTTGGGGCAGCTTATTTGGCAGGTCTGCAGCTGCCAAGGAAATTAAGCGTGGTCAGGGCACCTGCCTGCAAATATCTTGTATGAAATATGGGCCCACAGCCACCATATGAGTCTTAAAAGACAACTTATAGTAAAAACAAACTAGGTTCATTTCTGTTTATGATTATACCTTTGTTTCTCAAGGAATGGGCTATACCTTATCTGTAACTTTAACTACAAATGGTACTGCACTGCCTGTTCCAGGAATGACAATCTTGTCTTTGTTTCAAAAATGGTTTACAACCATCTTGCAATGCTACCTTTCTTTCAAAATATTGTATGATCACCTATGGCTACCATTTATGCACACTTTTAAAGAATGTCTTCGCTTCTGAAGGTTGCTAAGAGTAATGTTTATGCTCATGTTCAGCTCCTGTAATCCTGCCTATCAAGCCCTCCATTCCTACATTTGGTATCCCCTTCCCCTGAACTATAAGGCCTTGTCTTCCTCATACCCAAGGCTATCCTCTTAAACCCACCTTAGTAGAAGACAACCCATGTACAAAAGTAAAAAGCTTGCTGTTGACAGAGGTTTCTGTCTCACCTGGTCCCACAGTCATTTAGTCCCAAAGAAACACACAGAGGCCTACATTAATTATAAACTGGTAAGCCTATTAGCTCAGGCTTCATATTAACTAACTCTAGCATCTTGACCCATGATTCTTGTCTGTCTTAGACTCGTGGCTTGGTACCATTTATCAGTGAGGCATTCTCATCTTGCTTCCTCTTGGTGTGGGAGACGACTGCAGACAGAGCCTTTTCTCTTCCCAGAATTCTCCTGTTCTGGTGGCTCAGCCTATACTTCCTGCCTGGCTACTGATCAATCAACATTTTATTAAACAAATACAAGTGACAAATCTTTACAGGATACAAGACCATTGTCCCACAACAACTTGATTTAATTGATTCATTTGGGGTGATTTGAGTTTCTGGTCTTTATCCTACCATCATTGGGATTAATAAACATACTAGATCTGATAAAATTAAATTATGTGTTGAGGTGATGGGACATGAGAACAGGAATTTGATTCAATAAATAGGTAGTGATACTTCTGGGAAGAGATGATGGCAAGAATAATATGATTAAAATACATTTTATGAGAGTCTCAAAGAACCCACAAAGTATTATTCAAAAAAGAAAAGAATAACATACGACATGGAGTATAAATCTGGCAATTAGTTACAATTTTCATTGATTTTTTTATTTCTTCTAAATTTTTAATGTATTTTGTGAACTTTTTTTTGATTGACATACTAGCTACATTTTCATATCATCTAACACAGTGTTGCATTCCATCTTTCAGTCTTTGAGCTATAAGATCATTTTTTAATTGAAGTTGTTATTCTCTGAATCTCCTTCCCTTTCTTCTTTATGCATCGATGGCACAGTGCTCTTTTACTTGCTAGGCAAACTTTGCAAAGATGCTCTAATGCACTAATTGAGGAGTTTATTTCTTAGTGAATGGCCTGAGGCTCAAGATTTGTGCTGAGGGAGCCTAAAGGACTGGGATATATGTCTACTGAATGGTGGAATGCTAAGAAGATTTCCTCTGGGCACAGGAGACCATTTCCTAAATATAGTCCTAGTAGCAAAGACACTGAGAGCAACAATTAATAAATGGGACCTCCTGAAACTGAGAAGCTTCTGTAAAGCAAAGAACACAGTCAATAAACAAAAAGGCAGCCTACTAAATGGGAAAATATCTTCACCAACCCCACATCAGACAGGAGACAGATCTCCAAAATATAGAAATAACTCAAGAAACTTGAAATCAAAAGAACAAATACAGCAATAAGATATTTTATTAATTGTCACTCCAAGCCAAGCCCATGTATCCTTCTCTGTGGGAGAAACTTTGTTACTTGTGAATTTTAATTATTCTTGGCATCTATCTTTGACTAATGAGGTGCGAACAGAAGTTCTATTCCAATAAGAGCAAAGAATTTAACAGACATAATATGGTTCACTCAGACTCTGGCTCTTCTGATTTTAACATGAGAATTCTTTGCCCCAGGATAAGGCTGTCCTTGATCTTTGATCTTATGAAAAATAACATGAATAGCCAACTACGACTACAAAGAAATAAGAAGTACAGTGATTTCCAAAGTGGTTGCTTCAGCATGATACAGTACATTTCCTTTTTAAAAAAAAATTGCTTATTTTTCTCAAAAAGTAAAACCTTCATTAGATGCAATATTAGATCTTTTTTATTATCTCCATTAACACAGAATTAAGAATAGTAGAAGATAGGTGGTTGATTCTTACATTCCTGCAAAATAAAGAAAGTAATGGCTAAAAATGTTCAACAAACTTATATGGACATACTGTATGAAAAAAGGAGCATTGTCTGTATCAGTTTGAAAGAATATTAAATGCTCAATAGCTAAAATAGAATTATTATGGGTATTAAGTGCTTTTAGCTACACTAGCTTCCATCTTATTTAGCTGAGAGCTTGGCATCTAGTAGGTGCTTAATATAAATCTTCCAAGTGTAATTAAATTACCATTTACAAACAGTTGTCACAGAAGCTCAAGCATTTTTCTGAATTATTAATGACTTTCTAAAGTAACATGAGTTTTAATCTTCTTAGAGATTATGGAAGACATACTTTAATTGACTCAAGCTATCTACTGATGATATGAATACTAATATGTCCCCTCTAGGCTCCATTTGGAAAGATCCTGCACTCTCAGTCTTGTTAGCAATTTACAATTAAGATTAGATATGATTCAATATTCCAGCAAAGATGTTTCAGGCACATATTATTATAAATATCATACAGGGTGCTATGAAAAAATAATTCAAAAGGTAATTATATATACTGTATCAGTATGCTAGTTAAATGGTTCAAATTAAAGGGAAAAAGCATATCTGAATTGGTATCTTAGAATATCTTAGAATCATGTGTGAATTCTTTATATATACAATAAAAGTATGTAAGAACTTTTGATTAAATTGCATAATTTTATGTATATTGAGAATGTCTTCAAGTTTATTTCAGCTTTCAGGCTCTGTGGAGAAAAGATATGGTTATAGAATTTGTCCTCCCATCAAGAAGCTTTCAAACAGCCACATCTTGTAAAAACACTGTTAGAAAATAATGAAAGCTCCCTTTAGAAAAAAAAAACATGAGAGGCTGGAGAGATTATTAGGAGGGCTTGATTCCCAATTATATAGAACTGAGTTTAAACCCTAGCAACCAACCTCGTAATATTCTTGGGATATTGCGGGAACCTGCAACCCCAGCACCTAGAGGACCAGAGATAGGAGGATTTGTGAAGTTAGCTGATTTCCATCATACTTCAGGAAAATGGGAGTCCTGGGTTCAGGGAGTGACTCTACATTAAAAGAAAATGGAGGGGTGATAGAGAAGAAAAATCAACACACTGTTGTGGCCATTGTCATGTTCACAGGTGCCCATACCCATGAAGACTTATACACACATATTCATAACCATATACATGCATGCAATGACATGTGAATGGATGGATGGAACAATATGATTACCTAAACTAGACCTGTATAATGGCAATACCAATTGACATGCCAAGATGGATGGGAGAAATCCCACAGTGACCCACCCCTACTTAAAGCTTTATAGGCAATGACTGCCAAAACAGAGAATCAGTTTTCTTCAAAGATGGGTCCTATGATAAGTGATATAATCCCAAGTAGTCAGACCTAGACACATCTACTTAATAACAACTCTATTAAATAACTGTAATAATTATTGGAAGAGCAATAAGAATTTGTAAGGGAGTGCTGGCAGACACCGGAAGAGCTGGAGAGGGAAGAGTAAGATGTAAATGATGTGAGTGTGTGTGTGTGTGTGTGCGTGTGTGTGTAAATATCATATATATTATGAAATTCTCAAAAAAGTTAAAATTAAATTAGAAAGTATTATATTTTAGATAAATTGCCAGCAACTGGAAAACACAAGTCGCAAACATTAAGAATAGAAATAAATACCTGGTTCAATTGTAAATTTGCCTGAGTATTTATCATAGACCATTGTTATACCAGTTTATTCAGACAGTACAAGAGCTGTAGCTCACAAGAGAAAGTATGAGTTTAGAATATACAGTATGATAAAATAACAATATCTGAAGTGGATAAAAAGAGTCCATGAGGTTACCAATATTGTTTATGCATCAATTTTAGTGTTAAGTTACATTTCACAATTAAAATTTAGAAAAAACTGGAGTAAAGGAGTTACTATTTGTAGATAAATTAATTTGAAATAATATAGCTGGCAATAAATAGGATTTGCATAGTTATACACTATAATATATAAGGATCAGTTTTATGTGTCAGAAGTTGAAAATTATTTTTGATATGACAAACACTGTCAGCATAAATAGATGTAAT
The DNA here is from genome assembly GCA_004026605.1 of Ondatra zibethicus. Lineage (NCBI taxonomy): Eukaryota > Metazoa > Chordata > Mammalia > Rodentia > Cricetidae > Ondatra > Ondatra zibethicus. Next base: position 71,429 of record PVIU01008530.1, read on the forward strand.
AATGGAAAAACCTTGTGTCTCAAGTTTCCAGTGAATCATCTGAAGCATTATGATAGACTGTATTGCTTAGTATTCTCATTATTTTTCAAATATTATTATACCCATATTGGAGGTAAAGACATGGAGATGACCACTGATCTTGTCTAATTCAGGTGCTTAATAGGAAAGATAGCAGAAAAATAAATACCTTATCTTATTAAAAATTTCCACGCCAGTACTTTTTTCTCACTTTGTCAAAAGTAAATAAATATGTTTCTCAAACATTTTTATGTAGTCCAAAGATAAAAAAACTTGCTGCTGTACTCAGTTAAAGATCTTTCGGAAAGAGGAGGAACAGCCAAGTGAGTAAGTCTTTGAAATGTTGACGTTTATTATTCCATAAAAAGCTGTAGTGCTTAAATTTTTAAAGTCTGGGCACATAACCACTATCATATGTTTTCCTTGCATGCTGCCAAGACTTGAAGAGGACCAAGTGTCCAGTTCTCCACGAAAACTGGGTTTTCACAGAGTAAGGCACACATGCAGTGAGAGGCTTAAACTACATTTTATGAGCACAGTGATGCTGGCCTGAAAGTTGAAGGTCACTGGAGGCTTCCCAGTAAAAACATTAGCAGTTATTATGCACAATCAGAGCCCAAGAATGATGTGTAGGTCTAGGGGATTCTTTGAGGAACAGAATGGTTTAATCCTAAAAAGAAATAGGCCCATGCAGTGGGCAGTTCAACGCTATTCCTCATGGAATACTAACGAACTTCAGCAAATATTTTCCCACATTAAACCTTGGGTTTTGTGGTGATCAGTTCCCAAGAAAATAGTCTTTTAAAAGCACTTATATATTTTCTTTCATTTTTATTGCATGTTATGATGCTGTGGGCCAGAATTTGGTAGTGATGGGATATAAAAGAATAGGAGGAGTGCAAAAGTACATAAATCACTTGTCCAGTAAATGCAGGCTTATTCTAATAGGACCTCCTAGGGAACTATATGATTCAGTTCATGACTGGCCACCAGGAGTGTAAGGATGTGTGCAGGGGGCATAATCATAAGTAACCTAATAAAAACAGGAGCTGTTCTCACCTCATGGACTACATTTTTATCTCAATAGCAAAGTTCCAAGGTAATTAGAGGAGACAGGAGGCACCATGAGGTGGAGAGCTGGTCATCCAACTAAGAAACCAAGGAGACTAGATGGTCTTGGGTGCACAAGTGACTTTCCAATCTAGTTCCTCATAAGAACCCACAAGCATATGATCCTACATTGTTACCCATAGCAACTAGTACAACTAGCTGACTGAAGGTGTTAACTCAAAGTCTTGCTCTTAAAAAATGAGTCATTGCTGATTTCTTTATGCATATGCATATATTCATATGCACGTACATGTATATGTGCATATATCACATGTAAATTTATAGATATATGTGCATTTATATGTATTCTTAAATACATTAATACAACCTTCTATGTCTATATAATGATATTAGTTTATATTATAACCTAAAAATAAAATAATTAAAGAAATAAAATAAAATCTTTTAAAAATTAAAAAGGTGGGATGTGTGTTTTTTTTCATATTCCTGACTTCTTCAGTCTTGGATCACAGCCTGATACCAAATAGAAATTGTAGCTCTGTCTTTACTCTTTTCTCTCATAAACTTTTTTAATGATCAGATGCAATAGTAGAACCAGGATGCTTCTACTACAAAGTCTCCAAAATTAAACCACATGTTGATTGAAGAGACCAATGTATTCTGGGGTGCTCCCCTCTGGACACCAGATTAGTCACAGGGCACATCCACACACCAAGCACAACAAAACACAAAGGGATCATTTATTAATCAAGGCAAACAGATAAGTTGGATGATTCTGAACTGGGCAGAAAGAAAAGCAAATAGCTTTATAGATGTTAATTTTAAGAGGGGAAAAGGAGTCCATGTTAGAATGAATTAGAATGTGTTGACAGGTTTTGATAGTGAATTTTAACTTGGTTCTTCAAAATGATAAATTTTTATTCTTGGATCTTGGTGTTTTGATCATTGTACTTGATTATCAGTCTTAGGAATGAGTCCTTGGCCATTAAGGGAATAAACCTTGGTAGCTAGCTCCAGGAATGTAATTTAACAGAATATCAATGTGGGGGAGGGGCAGAATCTGTTGGTATCACGTTTGCCACACTCAGGCCTCTGTTTGGCATGGTCGAGCCTGTTAGAGCCCTTCATCTCTAACACACCAAGCTAGCAAACTGTGTTCTTTAAAATTGCCATTTGATGTGGGCTATCCTTCTGTATGTGTTGTTTATATTCGTTGATGAATAAATCTGTTTTGACCAATGGCTTAGCAGAGTAAAGACAGGTGGGAGATCCAAATAGAGATCAAGAGAGAGAGTAGTCAGAGTGAAGAGATGCCATGTAGCCACCAAAGAAGAAAGATGTCAGAACATTACTGGTAAGCCACAGCCTCTTGAGGATACATAGAGCAATAGAAATGGGTAAATTGAAGATGCAAGAGCTAGTTTGGAATATGTCTGTTCCATTGGTCAAACAGTGTTTTAATTAATATAGTTTCTGATATAGTTTTCTGTGTAATTATTTGGCTTTTGGCATCTGGAAAGTGAAAATGGTGCCCAATGTGGGGCTTGACCCATGCACCTGGGGTTCAGAGCCCCATGCTCGACTGACTGAGGTAGAGGTAAGAGCCAATGGCTGGCTGTTTTGCTTTTCTGTCCTTCAAATTGAAACTCATTTTTTTTTCTCTAGGTTTTTATTAATTGTGCTATAGCCACAAATAAAAAATTGGTTTCTGCCCATCTAGTCTCATTAATTTTATTAACAGCATCAAATGCCAACCGAGTCCAAAGGCCAGGATGTTTAGCAGGGCAGAAGGAAGGTGACTGACTGTCTTCTCCAAAGGCCAGGATGATTGCAATGTAAGACTTGTATTTGCACAATTAACTAGCCTCAAGGTCCAAGTGCTAACAGTTCTGGGCTGCACAAGCACTGAAGCGTCCACTCTCCCTTTGCTTGATGACCAGATTTGTTTCCCTTATCAGAGTTGTGTCCCATTCCCATCTCCTTCACATCATCTTCCTGGCTACAGTTAGCTTTTCTAGAAATGATTATTCTCCTTTTGTCAAGACTTAATTTCCACTGTTATTGTGTCAGACCATTCCTAAGTTTCTGATAACACTTCATCAAAGAGGTTCTATGAAAGGAGAATTCAATTTAAGTCTTTGGAAGGATGTAAAATAAGAACCTTAGGGAAATGAGTCCAATGGTTCCATTGTTTTGTTTATTTGAGAGGACATTCAGTTGGGCTTTTTTGTTTCGTTTTGTTTCTGCTGCTTGTTTTGCTTGTTTGTTTTTTCAGCTCGGACTTTCATTTGTCTAAAATTTAGTCAGTTTGTCACCTACCCTCCATTTTGCTTTTGATTGTTAAAATATTGCCTTGGGGTACTTCCTTGTTTTATGTCTGCCAATCTGAGATAACTTTAATTCTGTAACCCTGCACTCACCAACGTACAATATTTTGAGTCTCACTGTATTTTTATGATTCTTCTCTCTATCCATAACCTAGGTTATTGACAGAATTTGGGGTCCAATTATTGTTACCAATATAATCATTACCTTTCTGTCCATGCTAGTCCACCAAGATTAAGATCATCTAGGCTCTTTTATATTAATCTGACCAAATGCTCTATTCCTGAGCTTTAAATATGAGAATACACTAAATAAGGAAGCACAGAGTGTTATTAAAAGGGGTCAGTAGCAATCTTTAGCTCCTAGAGCCAACATTCTCTAGAAACAGTTCATATACAGCAGTTTGTGTTTCACTACACAGTCAGGCTCATGTTGGTTAAATACCAAGCTGTGGGTTGTAGTCCTTATACCATAATTAACTCCTTCACAGATCCTTCTACTGTCTCTTAGCTCAGGTGTGTTGAGACATATACAAATGGCAGGGGCTTTTACTGATACATAGTCATGGCATCACCTCTTCTGCCATAAAATATATTCTGGGTTGGATTCAATATTACATTTTCACTAGATTCAACTTTCATAAGCTCTACCTAACATAATACAATACTGGAAGCAATACTTCAACAGTGAAGGAAAATCAACAAGAGTAGATCTGAATTGAGGCATTTCAGCATAAGAGAAGCAGGGTAAGATCTGACAATGAAGTTAAGTTGTCTGTTCTCTAGTCCAGGAAAACACCAACCAACGCCCACAGAAACCTTTGGAGTAGTGGTGTGAGTGTGTGTGTGTGTGTGTGTGTTTTGTTTTGTTTTGCTCTTGAATCAATGTGTTTAGTACAGGAACTTAATTATAAGGGGTTAGAAGGAAATCTTTTTTATTAATTAAAATTTTGCATTTATTTTACATACATATGAGTTTTCCCTCCCTCCTTTCTCTCGTTTCTTTCCCTCCACCTGCCTCACATCTGCCCCCACTCCATCCACTCCTTCTTTGTCTCTGTTCAGAATGGGTTAGACCTCCCCTGGGCATCAACAAAGTATGGCATGCCAGTTTGAGGCACGACCAAGATTCTCCCCCTGCCTCAAGGTTGAATAAAGCAACCCAGCATGGAGACTAGGTTCCCAAACCAGTTCATTCACCAGGGACAAGTCCAAGTCCCACTGCTAGGAAAAATGTTAAAATTACAAAGATTTTATTTTTGGAAGTCATCTATAAAATGAGTCATTTCATTCATTAAGAAATGTTACCTTCTTTGCAGTGAAGTGTTCTATAAAAAACTTACACTTTACAATCGGTGATAATTTTTTTCATGGAATATGATAAAATAAATCAATGAATACATGATTTCAAGGAACAAAAGAGAACTTTGCTAGAGTGTAAGCCTAAACAAGCCTAAAAATTAATCCCAAGAGATTGCGGGAATTATACTATTGCTGCTTATTAATTAGAACTCTGACTTATTTATGATATTTAGATGAATGTTCTTGGTTTATTCCATAGTATCGAGTAATAACAAAGCAAATCAAAGACAACATTGTAACATGTATCTCACATTTTGGCACCTCGAAAGCCATCTCCCACATCAGCAGACCCATCCAACAGCTCTAAACCTGAAGAAGTTTATACCCTTACATGAACTGCTCTTATCTTGTTAAATGTTCGGCCTCCCACTGCTTTACTCCTGGTCCCTCCTTCCCGTTTATTATAAAATTTAAACACCCTGACATTTCAGCAGTTGACATTTGTTTTCCCGTAGGGAGAATACAGCTCACAGAAAAAAGAAAGAAAGAAAGAAAGAAAGAAAGAAAGAAAGAAAGAAAGAAAGAAAGAAAGAAAGAAAGAAAGAAAACTTTGCTTGTTCACATACATTGCTCCCAGCTGAATAATACATTGGGATAAGATTATTTCCCCTCATCCAAGCTTTTCCAGACCCTCCTCACTTCCTACACGCCCAACTTTTATGCTACTTTTCTCTTTAAAAAACAAACAAACAAACATGCAAACAAAACAAAGTAACATGGAGTTAGAGTTATGTTGGCCAATCCTCCTGAGCACAAGACACGCCCTCACCGATGGTTTATATGCTCACTGACTGCTTACTGATTTTCTCTTAGCCAGAAACCACCAACTGCAAATTGCTTCCAGGATGGCGTGAAGCTTTGTGCCCACTTCGCCTTCTCCATCATGATGAATTATCAACTGGAATGAATGAACTTAGAGAGCCTGTGTGTGCCTTTAAATAGCAGAACTTTCTATTGTGAATAAACATAAACAGAGGTAAAAAGAGAAAACAGACAGAGTAATTGTTCAAATAGAAAATCAATTCCCCAGACAATTTCAAGAGAATGAACAAGATACCTTAGGAATGGTAAATTAGATGTCTAATGTAAATGTCGTCCTGTTTGAAAACAAGAAAATTGCATTTTAAAAGGAAGTGCTTAAAATGTTGACCACTCACTACCAAGCATTCAAGATGGACTAAAGGAAAGTACAATCATCTATTGGGGAAGCCTTGTTAACCAATTATCTTTAAGAAGTGAGACCAAGTTAGAGTGTGGCTTTCTGGGACCTGGATTAAAACCTGGAGAGCAAGGCCGAGGTGCTCTCTTTCTCTGTGGTTCCCTCGCTGCACAACTGAGGTTGGACTTCTCGTTCCGGTTTCATGAGTTTTCTCCTTAAAGTAAATAAAAATATAATTGTTTATCTTTAAGCTAGCCAGGTTATTTCCCAAATTGAGTTAACTTCTACAATCATCTATAGCAAACGACTCTGAAATAATCTGGGTTAAAGTTCGTCTGTCGTTCACTATCTATGCAATAGTTCATGGCTCCCTAAGTTTTTCAGTTTGTTTACTTGCTTGGTTGCCTTTCACTTACAACGGATGCTTACATTATTATATTTCACTTGGTTTACATGTACTATAAAATGTCTGATGCATTTATTTGTATTTCAAATTCAGTTTAAAATTCTTATTGAATTTTTTATTAAGGATAGCTAGAATTTTTCTGTAATTTCAAGATGAGTAAGTGAATCATTTGAAAATTTGAAGCTGTAAAAAGATAGTCTGAATGTAGAATTCAATAGAAAAATGCTTTCAGTGAATGTTATTGATTAGTGGTGAAGCAAACCTGGGGACAGAGAGAAGAAATGCTGAGATGAACATAGGCATTTAGATGATTATTAAATTGTGAAACACAAAACCCAAATGGGTTGTTCTATGTTCCAATTTAATTACCTATTAATTTAATTTTAATTGACTATTTTTATCTTGACTAGGGAATACTCAGTATTGCTATTCACTAAACTTGAAATTTTACTTGAGGTGCCTTTTACAAAGATTGTCTTATAAATGTTAATTATATGAATATGGATGTACTTGTATGTGAGTATGTGCACAAGAGTAGGGATGTCATCAGATACCAGAGATAGCAGACCCTCCTGGACCTGAACGTACAGGTAGCTGTGAGCCACCCCACAGGGGTGCTGGGAACCAAACCAAAAGAGCACTCTCTGCTTTTTCCTGATAGCCTTTCCTCAGGCCTTCAAACTGTGGCTTTTCAGTTTCCTGTGTGTTTGATATTACTTCCCTGTGAGAAAGAGAAATGGGAAACATTTTCTCCCCCTGTTTCAGTTGTCTCCACACTCTATTACTCTTTCGATGTGTAGAAGGTATTTAATCTTTACAAGAACAGTCCGTATTCACACTTTTGCTTTCTGTGCTTTTGATATCCTGGCCAAAGACCTTGCCACTTACGTGTTCTGAGACACTCAGTATGTTTCTCAAAGTTTCCCATCTTATATTTAAAAAGCTCAATCTTTTCTGGTTCTTCTTTGAACTGCTATAATTTCATCATTCTTCATGTGTCTCCTGAATGTTTGTAGAATGTTTAGAAGAAAAATTAGTGGCATATATTATTAAACTTATTAATTGATTTTCCCCTCTCTGCTCTCTTCATCAAGGCTTTTTTATAAAAATTTATATATTGTTTTGATTTGCAGTAATTTTTGGCATGTTTTGATATAAACTATTTCCTTGTTGCTTTTACTGAAAAATGCTTATGATTTTATAGACTTTTTAATGCCATATACATTTTAGATTTTTCTAATCCCTTGATTATTATAATTGATATTTTCATAGAGCTTTGTTGGTCTAACAATTTTCTTTCTACAGTTACTTCTTTTTTTTAAACTGTAACCAAAATAATGTGTAGGGAGGAGAGGAAGGTAAGGGTTTTTTTAGCTCAATGTTTCAGAAGGTTTAACTCATGGTTCATTGGCCCATGTTCTTGTGCAGAATATCATGGTGGCAGGACTATATGGTGAAAGCCAAGTGTTCATCTAATTGGCAACTAAAGTGGAGGAGGAGCAAGAGAGGAATGGGGAAAGAATGATAGAGGGAAAATGAGAAGAAATAGCACAATCAGATTCAGATTTTTTTTCCTGTGAGAAAGGTGGTTTTCAGATCCAATCCAACAGAGTAATGTAGACATTTTTCAATTAATTAATTATCAATCTTCCCAATCCATGAATATTGGCTATCTTCATAAATTTATTTCATTTGAATTCAATTTATTTTCTCAAGGCTGTATAAATTTTTACCCTATTTCTTTATATTTATTCATAGAGTCTTAATTCTTGTAGTTATTTTCAGGGAAATATCTTTCTTGATTTGTAGCTCAGATAATTCATTATTGATGAGAAAGATAGACATCAAGCAATATTATGGCATTATAGAGATGTTACAATTTCTTCAAAATTATAATTAGTATTGATGATAAATTTTAAAGTTTTATTTGTGATGATTTTCTCTGGGTTCATTTTTTTTATATAAATAAGGAAAGAACCCAAGGATGAGGAAACACCACTCCCTAATTAGCAGCTGCTTTATCTATCTAGATGCCTTTAATTAAGGGATATCAAATAGCTAGGCACACTAATCCTGTGTCAATGACAAACATTGGGAACATGCCATATGATAGTAGACGTTTCCATACAAGGTGCTGACTGGCCTGGCTCCAGAAAGCGCTGTCAGTTAGGGATGTTTAGAACCGCTTGCTCCTGACTTCCCTCTCTCGTGAGGCTCAGTGAACTGTAGGTAAACCCTTCATTCTTTCCTATCTTAGCAAAGTGAGTGCATTTGCCCTGGCGGAGAAACAGCTGTGGGTAGTGCTGAGAGGAACATGATCACCATGAAGTACATGCCTTGAAGACTGTGAGCGGTGCTAGGGAAAGGATGCATTTGGCCCAAGCAATTGGTTGTAATTGACCCAAACTCCCTGTTCTGATGTCTCCCTGACCATGAAACTTCAAGCCCAATACAGGCTGCCAACAACTGGGCTACTTTTCTTAGATACGTTCAATAGTCGAAGCTGAATAGATAACACAATGATGAAGAGGCACAGAGAGTGAGAGCGACCCAGCTCAATGGAGCATACTTGAGACCTAAGGAGATCAGGCAGTGGTGACTTCACAGCTGAGACAACCAAGAGGCCTCAAACATAGCTAGACCTTGTAGCTGATGTCCGTTGTAAGTAGAAAAGGCTACTTGAGATTTGGAAAGCAGGAAACAGATCCAAATTGAGGTACTCTTGCATAGCACTGGGATGTGATATATATCTAGAGATAGAAAGAGTAAAAAAAAAACCAGTGAAAAACAGAGAGACAAATAGAGCAATAATCGTAAGAAGCACAAAATGATTCAGTGTGTATCAATATATTTAAAATGAAGTAAATAAAAACATCTCTAAAATGTATATCATTGTCCCAGCTTTGTTTCCTGTTCCTCTGATACAATACTCTGACAGAAGCAATTTAAGGAAGAAAGGGCATATTTGACTTACAATTCTTAGTTACAGCCCATTATTGTGGGAAGTCATTAATTTGAAACACGTGACCATGGTGCAATACACAGCAGATAATAGACTGAAGAATTAATGCATGTATGCTATTGTTCAGCTCACTTATAAAATCTGTGATCCTTTGTCCAGAAAATGATGTCACCATGGCAGAAGTACATGTGTCTTTCCATTAATCAAGATAATACTCCAGATACAAACTTGCCTAATTCTAGACAATCCTTCATTGAGACTACCCAGGTGACTTAATTTACAATTAAAGAAATCTAACACAATGGAAAAGATACACCACATGCTCAATTTTTAGTTGCCGATTTAATGTACATTTCTATGAATATCTCTGTACAGGAGACAAAGGCAAAATATTGCTACCTTTTAAACTGATTACTATCTTTATTCATACTTCATTGGTAAATTTGATAGTAAACCGAAAGATAATATGTTACACTTTAAAGTAATTCAATAATAAAAGTGTTTATTCACTTTTCCTTAAGCATCTGTTTAAGATAGTTAAATAATTTCCACTTCTGTTAAAGTAGATTTTAACTTTAAGGAGCTTTACATATTGAGTTATTTTCATTATTCAGTTATAAATTCACATGCAAGTCTCACCATATAGACATACACGAAGCACATGTATGAGAATTCAACTGTAATGCTATTTTAAAATATATTTTGTCCCACTGAATATTAAAATATCACACAGTGCATCATTCATAGGCAACATTTAAGCTTTGTGTAACGGATAAGGTAAATCTAAATAGATATGAAATCCTACGTCTAATAAACTTAATACCAGTTGGTCCCACTTTTGCTGAAAGGCATAAGAATCTCTAAACATTTGTATAACTCCAGAATAATAGTATAAATTAATGGGTATTTTTCTACCTGAATTATATGCTCTAATGTTCCAGTGTGGACATTGTAGGCTGAAAGAGACTTTATACTGAATATCCCTCTTTGAACAGAAGCAGATGCTAAGCTATTATGCAACACATAGAACAGAACTATCATCACTTTATCACCATAAGCATTTGTTCTGCGAAATCAAAATGCTTTATGTTATTTCAGGTAAAGTTGGTCAGTTCCACTGTCACCTTGGTAATGTCCTAAAAATAGTCACCAATCTGTAGGGTCTCTTATGTATTTGGGATTATATCTCTTTGGCTTGCACAGTAGGAGGCTGACAAAATCTTTCTTTTATTTCAGTGATTTAGTTGATGATTCAACACTAACCAAGTTAAAAGGAACTATATAGTATAGGAAAGTATTTTCAGGTAACTCTCTCTGTCTTGTTGAATGTCTTTTATTTTCTTTTATGATCTCTTCACCCATTTGGTTTTGTGAAGTGTATTTTTGGAGATGAAAAAAAGTTGTAATGTTTTCAAAATGGGCCTTCTGTGTTGGTCATCCATTCTAATAGCAGCCTTTGAAGGTCTGTTGGTTAATTCGTCACCCTTAGAAACGTCTGCCATTTGTGAGCTTTGCTGAAGAACTGGATTCTGAGCAGGCAGCCATAAGACTTCAGAAAAACCTGTTGTTTCCTAGGCAATTTTTCTGTACTCATATTAAGTAGAAAATTCTTTCTTTAAAATTTGTCTTTGGTTTGATCATATGCTCATTCAGTCCCAGTCCAGGTGGATTGGTGTGCTCCCATTAGTTCAGGCACACTGTCTCAGTAGGTGGACCAGCCCCTCACGGTCCTAACTTCCTAACTCATCTTCTCCCACCTTCTGCTCTTCACCTGCACCTTGGGGGCTCAATCCATTGCTCTGATGTGAATGTGGGTCTCTGTCTCTAT